>WAAB01021352.1:118522-169541 GCA_013389865.1 Piaya cayana
AAGCCAGGATGCCATTGGTCTTCTTTCTATGTGATACCCCTGAACTGGGCACAGTACAAAGATGAGTCTTCAGCATCACTAACTGGTGAGGAAGGATCACTTCTCCTGTGCTGAACGTCGTGAACCTGCATCTGGCCTGTTGGGGTCACACCAGGTAGCAGGCTTTCCTCTGAAAACATAGTGACATATCCTAGAGTTGACATTAGCTATGGGCTTTTTTTCATGTTTTCTTGGAATGGGTTGAAACCCACCATTCCACCAGGCATGTGTGCAGTGTGCCAGGAAGGGCCCACTGAGAACTGCCCAGTGTTTCCTCCTTTCTCAGCCATCCATCCAAGGTGAGCTGTGGGAACTGCTTTTTCCCTGGAAGGTGGCCTTGCTGCAAAAGGCAACTCACTTGGAGTGTGGTTAGAATTGGGACCATTCTTACTTCTCCTTTTGATGGGTGAAAGGGTGGCCTGAGTGTGGTCAGAGGCTTTCTGTACCTACATTCAGCAATGGGCCACCTGCAGCCCTTAAGCCATAGCTTTCACATCCTCTTTCAGACCAAGCCTACCCCAGTTCTCTGGGGACAAGGACCAAATCTGACCACAGCAGAGACTAAGCTGTGGCTTGGGTGAACAACCAGTGATGAGGAGTCTCTAGCTTATCTGATGCTTGTTGCATGTTCCTGGAAGTCCACAGGGGTGTCTGCAGTAGTCTGTAAAGCACCCATTCTCATGCTGTCCACCAACAGCCCCCTGACTTCTGGCTTGGGCATCCTGGAAGCCCTAGCATCTTCCTCAGACTGCAAGGAGTGGCTAGACTAAGGCTGATTAGGGAAGGATGCTGGAAGGAGGCCAGGGAATGTGATGCTAGCACTGTATTTTTGAGTTTTCTGCCACTTGCAATGAGGAGCTGCAGCTGAGGAGCGTGGAGCAACCTAGCACGTCTTGCAGATAGGTGGGCAGTTGCAGTTCTCACAGAGGACAGCTTTCAGGTGTTTCTGTATGCAGTTAGAAGTTATCAGCTGCAGGAGCCACATGTGCAGCTATGCACTGGTGTTGAGGCACAGATGTATGTTAAACCAATAAAGCTGCAGGTACCCTTGCACAATTTTCATGGAGGTGTCCACTATACTTGGTATCAATATGGTCTTTGAAGTCTTGAACAATTTGTGGTGTGGGGACAGCCAGGCATTTATTTGGTTGCATGCAGAGCAGAGGAGGCCTCCTGAAAGCAAAGGTGACATGGTCAGCTTAGGCTGTATCACTTTGGAGAGGGAGACCATTTATATTTGAAGGTGGACCTCACAGCCCATGAAGTGATTTTTAATGTGTGACTCATGACAAAACTGCTTCAGAGTTAGAAGTCAAATTAGAAATTAGGCTGAAAGGGATTTTTTTTTGCAGACAAAATTTGATTCAAGACATTTTCCTTTCATACCTTTCAGGAGAGAAGAAGTGTGAAAAAAAAATTTTCATTTAACTAGAGGGTAATTGCGAATAACGACAGTCCCTGGTGACGTTAAATAAGATTGATTATATTTAACTTGCAGGCTGTGTTGTATTTCCAAGTTGTAATCTTGGGCTGGGCACTTGAACACTTTAACAAATGAGGCGAGGTGTGATAACACGAGCAGTAGGAGTGAGGAAGGGATGGAATGGTGTTTAGCTTGGCAGGTGGCAGCCTTTCTTCTGGGTAAGCCCCAGCCTTGGTCCCTTCCTGGGGATGACCAGCACTAGCAGGACACTTCCATCTGTACTCTCAGGAGCTGTGGTCTCTCTGCTCTGTTGCCATTGTGAAATACTTTTTCACATAACTGAAGTTTGGCTCTGGAGCAAAACAAACCATCTGACAGCATGGCAAGGCTCATCTGCACCTGGGCTCCAGGGTCCGAGGGCTGGGGTTTGATGTCATGCACTGGCCACCTCACTTTCCTATGTGGCATGACAGGAAAGCATTCAAGTGGCTGGGATTTCAGTCACCAGCAGCATGAGCAAGATCTCTCTTGACTATTCCTCCCTGAAACACTGAAAAAAAATCACTTTGGGTGCCTCAAAATGTCTGTCTCCACCCATGGGTTTCTCTAAGGGATGTGGTGCAGGGGAGCAACTGCTGTCCCTGTGATAAAGCAATCTCACTGGAGAAGGGTGCTTTCACCCAGGTTAAGTGGGTGCAGGTTGACCACAAGTCCTCTCACCCATCTATGCAGGAGCAAAACTCACCATTCTTTTTCCCCAGCTGGTAAGGGAGGGCTAGAATGATGTGAGGAACCCCCACAAGAATGGAGAGATACTACTGCCAGGCTTGTGGGAACAAAAGTCTGGTGTGCTCTTGCTGCTTTGCATGCCATCTGGCCATAAGGAACATCAGTGGACAAGGCACACTTTGAAGGCAAGCAGAATCCTCCAATCGAAAATGTGTGTTTTTTCAGTTTGGTTTGTTCATTGCTTTCTTTAATTAACACCCATAATCTCAGCATACAGCAGGGTAGCTGGATGAGATTCCCAGGAATCCTGTCCCTGTCACGCAGGAACACACACCTCACAGGGGCTGAAGTCAAACTTTGAGTCTTGGAAATATCTGCTGGGACCCTCTCCTTCCTATTTTAATAACCAGGACCCTAAGCTGAGTGAAGGAAAAAACAGCTCCTCCTGTCAAAGGGAGGAGAGGCAGATATTTGACACTGAGCAGAAGAAAAGCTGTCTCTGAATTGTCTTATTTGCCTTCAGAATACTCTCTAATCCATGACAGGAACACCACAGCTCCAAGGTGGTTCAGTTTGCACACATATCTCGTAACAGTTTTAGCAGTTATTTGTGCCTAAGCAGTATTTTCTTTTATTTGTGGCTACCTGAGAATCCCTAGGCATTGCTTATTAATTTAGTTTCATTTGTGTGCCACAGACCATGTTTGGTGCTTCAATGAGTAACTTAGTGAAGGACCTTCACCTGCTGCTCTTTATGACCAACCACCCAAATGGTTTAGGATTCCCAGCACTACTGATGATGGAGTCTCTGGAGATCTCCAGTTCATTTGCTCCCTTAAGACCATGGCTGAGTGTGCTGAAGCAACTCAGCTCAGTAGCAGCAGGAGCTCTTCATCCTATGGTAGTGAAGGTGAACACACAGGGTAGCTTCCAGTGCACCTCAGGTAGTCTGTGTGCAAACAGGCTTTCAGTGATCCATGCACAGAATGGCTGGGGAACAGGCCTGAGTCCAGGGTGATGTAAAGGGTTGCATAGGACCCTACAGCACAGGAGCTGGCAAGGCCCTCTGAAGGTCTCCAACCCCAGCATACAGCAGGTCTCTACTCAGCGTGAGGATAGGACAGCTGTGGCTTCATGTAGCCATGTCTAAGAATGTGTTTCTCCCAAGGTTGGAGACCTCCTCTCTCCCTGGTACCCTGTCCCTGCCCATCAAAGTTGTGGTGGCTTGGGTGGGAGATTAATGTGCCTGTAACAGTGCCACTAAAGAAACCCACAGCGTCTGCTTATGCTGAGGGTAACTGTGGAAGCAGGTCATACAAAGAATTTGTGGGCCTGATATTCACATGACAAGGAAGGGAGACCTGCTGGAGGCCTTTGAGATCTCCCAGCTTGGTGGTACAAGCCCTTAACGCTGTCTTTGTTATGAGCAGGTGTTTGGAGATGGATAATCCAGGGGTCACTCCCAACCTGAATGTTCCTGTGATCCTGCTTTAATTGCAGGTTTGCTTGGCCTTTGTTCTCATACCTCTAAGCAAGAAATTGGTGAGAACAAATTTTCCAGAGCTCAGGCCATGTTGTAGTGAGAATGCTGTACAGAATCTGCTTCCTTTAACTGCCTTCTCCTGGCTCATACCAGAAAGGGCAGGTTGCCACTCAATGTCAGACTCTTGACCACCTTGGGTCTTTTGGAATGATTGGCCAGGTCACAGCACTACACCAACACACAGAGCCCATGGACTCAACAGAGGATCCAAGGAAGGATGTTCCTGGAGGCCCATTGCTGGCATTTACTGAAGAGTTTCGTATCTCTGTGGCGAAATGTGTGACAGGGAGCCTCTCCTCTCTCACAGCCTCACATGTCCACGGGAAGTGCAGAGAATGAGCTTGGATCATTTCCATCCTGATGTTCCTCTCATAAATAGCACCATGATGGAGCACTCTATGTTCCAAAACTATGCTCCAGGATTTGGAGAAGGCCCCTCCACTACTGAGATTCATGGCTGTTTTCTGAAGGCATTCACAGCCTCAACCAAGAAAAATGTTACAACAAGAGAAGGCTAAGGAGAAAGTTTGTTGCTCTCTATAACTACCTGANGCGGACTGGTGGACGAGGCATTGTGGGGCATGGTTTAGTGATTGATAGGAATGGTTGGACTCGATGATCCTGGGGGTCTTTTCCTACTTAGTGATTCTGTGAAATACCTATGAAGGCTGTTCTTTCTTTCAAGCCATGTTTCTGTCTCAGGCATCAGTTCGCTGGACTTTTACCAGAGCCTGCATAAGTGTAACAACAAAAAACTGGATGAGAAATCATTCCTTGTTTGGAGAAACTCTGGGAACACCTTTGTGAAGTAAAAAGGAAAACAAAATAAAACCCATCCAGTGATGATATTGTTCAGTTACAAGCTGGCTTCAGGGTGGATGATAGCAAATATTGGAAGAAGTATTCTAGTAACCATTTCACAAATAATTAACCTTGTTGCTTTACAATTGCTTACATAAATAGCTAACAACAAAATGTCTCAGCACTAACTCTGCTATACAAAGTTTGAATAGTCAGGAAAATTATGACCATCACAAGGGGTCTACAGGTAAGATCCTGAATAAAAATCTTACTTCGATTGTTTTCCTCTTTTGTAGATTGGCTAGTTCTTTATTTATTTCTTTTAATAAAATCTTTCTTTGCCAGGAAACATCAAAAAACACTAGTGCATCAGCCCATGACTGCAGACAAAAGATTAAGTTCTAGCAAACAAAAATTTTGTATGTGTATATGCATATATAGACACACATACATATATATGTACATGTATGTGTACATTATTTTTTCCTTTTTTTTAACAGTGTTGGCAATAATCATTATCAGGGAGTGGCTAACACTGTGAAAAGCATAGCCTTAGTCCAGAAGGGTTCCTCTAAATGGGAGGGCTGGACCACCAGGATGCTCACACAGACCAGCAAGTAGAAGTGTCAGTGTTGCCTGGTGCACAGGGGCAAGGGACGGATAGTCCTGAGCATCACTCTGGGCTGGGAAGTGACTGGTGAAGCTGCTGGATAGGTCTCAGAGGTAACTGTGACCATGAGCTTTAACATCAGCCAGAAGCAATTCTCATTGTCAATAATGCAAACTGCTTACTGGGCTGTGTGAGGAGGACCACGGCTAGCCCAGTGGAGGGGTGTTGGAGATATGTATTTTTGTGAGTACAAAAAGCTCTTCAGGATGATGCAATATAGTAAAAAGAAATGGCTGATGATACTGGCAAAGTCCAGGAGAGATTCCTTCATATACCTCCAAGGAGACTAGGCAGGTGGGCATGCTGGCTGAAGATGTCAGGCAAGGTGCTGTACCTTGTGTTAGGCACTAGATGAACATTATATAACTCACTGACAAGACCTAAATAGCTCATGGTCTGAATGGGACAGTTGTGAGAGCTGCACCAGCATGCAGGGTGACAGCAGCACAGTCCCTTATGCTTCATCATGGGGCCATTGCTCCCAGCATGCCAGAGAGGCCGAGATTAGAGTGGGTCTTGCAACATAGCCTGTTCCTTTACTCAGTCAAAGTGGGAGTATTTTGGCACTGTCTGCTGTCCTTCAGTTTATTCTTATGTTTTAATTCTGCTAGGTCTTGTTTGGTCTGGAGGCCTGGGATCCTTGGCTACATCATGTTTCCAGCATTCCTTTTGCTGATACCACAGTGGTTTCTGCTGGATGAGTTTATGACTATTGAACCATTTTGTGTTAGTGGAGCAGGGGTTGCTGAAATGCATGAACAGTCTCCTCCCTGAGCTATTAGGGCAACAGAAATCCATGGAGTTAAGCATTAGCAGAAGTTACTTATTTATCCTAAAGTAAGATCTTTACAGCTGTCCCCTTAATTTTATTGTAGTCCCAGCAACACTGTAATTCTGACAGCAGGGGTTAGAGATTTGAGTTGTTAAGACATTGCAATGTCATTATGTCTGCTGCTTTTTCAGAGTTTCCTGGACTTTACTTGAAACAGGATAATCACTTACTCATGTTCAACCAATGACCAGATGGAAGCTGCTCACAAAAGAAGCTGCAGCCTTTGCTAACAAAGGAACTCCTTTCTGCTTTGTTTTACCAATGAAAATTCCCCAAACAAAGTAATTTAGTTTCTTGCTTTTTTCTGGCTTTTGTGTTTGCTTTCACTTACAAGCAACTCCAGTGCAGGGGTGGGGGACAGGGTACTTTGGTCTTAGAATAAGGCCTCTAATATGAAGTTTTTTCCTATATGTAATTATTCTTAGTCCAGAAATATGAGAATGGGTAAGACTTTTCTTCTTTGGACTCACATGTCTAGTGCATTCACATTACCATAGATGGAATAATTTGGAGAAGATATGAGAAAATTATTTCAGTCTAATCAGGTCCAGGCACAAATTTTGGACCAACCACTAGTACAAAAGAACATCAGCAGCATCTGTCTCCTCTCTGCACTCAGATCCAAGAGGACTCAAAAACTACCCAGGCATTTTTTATGACAGAAAGATTTGTATATTCCAGAACCATCTCCCTTTTCTCCTCTTCAGTTTTCCTCTTGTTCACCCGAATACAAATCAGTAACCTTTATTACCATCAAGTCTGGAAAACATTTCTGTGTTTAAATGTGAACACAGATGGGCGTTTGTTTTGGGGGATGTCACTCAAACAGGAATGCGTAATCAACATGAGTAATGAATTACACCCAGCACCTCCATCTCCTCCAGCATCCCCGGGAGCCCAGAGCTAAACTGGGTCAGGATTCTTGGACTGCGAGCCCAAAGCAGAGGCATGTCAGGGGTGAATCAGCTTCCCTATGGGGAATGGAGCTCTGGTGAGTTGAGGTAGAGTGGCTGGTACATTGGCACAGCTGGAGCACAGGAGATGTGGCAGGAAGAAATGCTGATGCAGGGAGACATTACGTGGTGGCAGAGCATCCTGGATTATGAGTGGAGGGACTGGGCCGCATCTCTGGCCCCAGGGCAGTTCTGGTGTATTAGGTTGCCGAGTGATGGAGTAAAGGGGTGGAGGGTGCTGCATGTGGATGGCTTAGCCTGGGGCACAACAAGAAAAGCCACCCCAGGGTGAAGGGCAAGACCCTACTGGAGCCAGTCCACTTTCCATCCACCATGGTTCTGCAAAACGGACAGAGAAAAGGAGACAAGGCTTCATTTCACATAGGATGTAGCTCCCCCAGAAAGGAATGGGAAGAGGGGGGTTCAGTCTGCCCTAAGGCTGTGTCTAAGATAAATTGTCTATGGGAGATGCCCAGGTTACCATTTCACAGCCTGTCATTTTGTGGCCCTTTGTCTATTTTTCCATCCTCATCTTTGCAGATCATTCATGGGTCCTCGCCAGAGACAGCCAAGACTGGATTGATATGGTGTTAGTGATCCAACTCGGGTCCCAAAGCTGTGTAACCCTGCAGGCTGGGCTTTTGCAGACACTATGGGACACTTCCCTTTCCTGACCACATCCTTATATGGTGAAATGTCATCTGACATTAGCTGTTGTCTCTCATTTGTCTCTCTGGGGAAAGCCACCAGACTAGATTGTGGCCCCTCAAGAAGCCCTCTCTTCTTGCAGGTTTGCCATGATTGGCATCTTCAGCATCCACCAGAGAACAGTCACTTAGTGGGACATGTCCTACATCTTTGCAGTAGTGAAGTGGCACAAGTGACTCATGGAACTTCCAGTAACCACTGTGGGAGGGACGACTCAGCTGGATGTTGTGCAGCCCTGAATGTAGAGAACAGGGTATCTTCCACAGAATGTGTCCTTCAGAGGTTCTGAGAGACTTAGACACCCAGCTGACTAATACTAGCGGGAAATCAGAGGAACAGTTAAATCAGAGGGCAGCTCTGGAGCACTCATATTCCCTGTTCAAACCAAGCTAACCCCAAAGTCAAGTCTGGTTGTTTTGAGCTTTATCACTTCAGGTTTGGAGTATTGCCAAGACCAGAGACTCTACCAGCCCTCAGGTCCCTGGCTGCATCCATCCTGCAGGAAAGCACCTTTCCTTTGCATCCAGACAGCTTTTCCCCTGTGGCAACCCTTGCCCAGACAATGGTAATGTAAGCACATACTTCCACCTTCCAGTGCACATCCTCCTCTCTGGACACACAGGGCCAGCAGTGAGACACAAACCATGAAGCACTGTGTGTCCATTAGGAAGGGGTCTTTGTGGTGGGGAGGCAGCTGCATGCTGACTCGCTGCATGGGGAAACAGCAAAGAAACCCAGTCCCTGGATCTGTGGTGGAAAGTAGAGCTGAAACAGAGACAAAAATAGCTTCCTGAATCTCAGGCCTGCCTCATTGTCCCTCAAGATCTGCCTAGCTGCTGTCGGGCTGGCAGGAGTGACAGCAGCAGGCATGGGGTCTTCTCACTGTCTTCCAGAAGCAGCAGTGCCAGGGTAAGCCTTTGCCTGTGGTTTCAGCTGCTGCAGTGGGTTCGAGCTATGTTTCCCAGACAGAGGCTTGGCCCAGAGCTGATTTTTTCCAGGGCTGGTAGAGGCTGGCTTGCAGAAGAAAATATGACGGCATTTCAGAGGTGATGACTGCAGTTTCCATGGTAACCTGCAGGCATGAGTCAGCATCTCCTTAATGCAGTGGCTGGGAGCACATAGAGCTGTCTGCTGTCAGCTTCACTCTAGGCATGGTACATGAAAAGGCAGTGCTGAGGCACAGGAGGGGAGGGTATGTAAGGACTCAGCCACTCTGAGAGCAGGTATATGTCAAAGAAAGAGGATCAAATCAGTTTTTCTGCCAGCAATATGTCGAGATTCCTTTTGCAGAATGGGGATTGACCACACCCACTTGAAGGATGTGCACTCTGCTTAGTGTGAACCTCCTCTTAGATTCCTCCAAGCGTATCTGCTTGTGCTCTTGCCATGTGCTGGCTGGGGCTGTTTGAGTGTGCAAAATGCCATCTCCAGAAACATTCTGGCTCAGATCTGTAGGCAAGAGTAACAGGAGATCTGAAGCATTCTTCCCTAGGCACAGATATAAGTGTCTTGGTTTTTGGAGCTGCAGCTCAAGAGCAGGAGGCACCAGTGTGAAGAGTAGGAGGCACCACTGTGTGCTCTGTATGTGACCCAAGTGCAGCACAGCGCAGGGAGCCACAGATTACCATTAGCAGCAGTGATGCAAACTCTATGCAAACTTATATGTCTGTGGGAGTCAGAGGACATAAAACTGCCCAGACAGTGCACCATGTAGCCCTAGCCTGTGAGCATCTGCTTATAATGAGGGACCAGGAGTGTCAGGAGAAAGTATGGCTGGAAAAGGCAGGAGTTCACTGAGTACACAGCTGCCCATTTGTGTCTTCCTGTCTGGGCTGTGCACCCACCCAGTATCATCTATAATCACTGTGTGGGGTTTGAGTGCCAGAAGTATTTTGCTGTCTCTGCTTAGGATGTCCAAAGAGCCAAAGTCAAGCCAGTGAAAAGTGGAGACTCTATTCCTCCTCCCTGGAGACAAAAAAAGGCATAACAGTACTAGTCTTGTGAGCACTGTCAACATTTCTGACATTGAAACTGGGCTTCAGTATTAGATGTATGGCAAAATATATTTTCTTCTGATGGCAGGCTGAAGTATTCAGTCCCCACCCACAGATTATATGAACAGATTCCCATTACATGTTCATTACCCCATCTGGACAGTGAGTTTG
Source organism: Piaya cayana (assembly GCA_013389865.1). Taxonomy (NCBI): domain Eukaryota; kingdom Metazoa; phylum Chordata; class Aves; order Cuculiformes; family Coccyzidae; genus Piaya; species Piaya cayana. Next base: position 128,386 of record WAAB01021352.1, read on the forward strand.
GGTGACAAATGTCACTATGAGCATCTGGGGAAGACCTTCAATGTTTCTTTGAGTGCTCTGCTTGGAGACCAGTAAGTGCTGTGTAAACACTGGTGTGCTGGGAGAAAGCTGTGCTTGAAACATGAAACTCTGAGAAAGCTTGTATACTTCTTCTGTGTGCATTGTAGGATTGCTAGCAGGAATCAGCCCAAATGGAAGCATAATGTAGAAGAACCTGTCCCACATCCATTCCCCAAGGCATTGCTACCCCTTGCACCCTGCTGCCCTTCTTAGCTGTGTGGTCCCTGTTCCTCCGCTATGAATCTGTTGACATCTCGCTTTTAAAGGACCATTGGCCCTAGCCTGTTGGTTTCACACTTCCATGTGTCCAAAGCTGTGACCAAACTGCTTTGACCTCCCATAACCTGCAAGCGGTCTCCTTGCCCCATCTGCTGCAGAGGACATCTGTCCAAAATAACAGCACAGCCTGCCCTTGGAGCTAGAACAGCCTGAGCTCCTCTCACCAGCACAGCCGCAGATCCCAGGACTCATCAGCTATCTCACAATAGATTTGTAAATCCCTGTGATTGCAAGTGAAGCAAGGCTAATTTATTTCCTGGAGATTGCCCAAAAATGTTGCAACTCAGGCTTTCTCTGCCATAGGATTTTGGTGTTTGCGCAAGGTGTTGTTTCTCTTCTATGTGTTGACCCACAGGGCTGGTCCTCCTTTGTGGGGGTTTGACCCTTTACGACTATCCAGATTAGCTCAAAGCCATAAAAATAGCAGCTACCTACCCCCTTATGTCATGTCATCCACTGTGAGATGTCTTTGCTGTATTTTTATGTACTAGGACCTTACAGAAAACCATATGTGAACAGAGACATACATGATCCTCATGATGCTGTTTTGCCAGGCACAGTAGATCCAGGGCAAGAGATATACAGACATTGCTTCAGACATAGTAAGGACCCAGAGCACAATGCAATATTTGTGCAAGTGAGAGTGGGGGCATAACCAAGGATTTTCATCCTCTGTTCCATCTCCATGCAGCTCGCCTTTCTGGGCATCCTGCATGCTGCTTCCCTTCTCCTCTTACTCAACTGACTTGGTCATTCTGTAGTTTAAAGAAAGAAGTTGTCATCTTGCTCTGAAACACTTCCTGGTATATGAAATGCCTCTGTGGCTGAAGAAATTGTCTGCACCCTGCTGAGAGCAGCACAGCTTGGTAGCAGGCAGATTTTGGGGGTCCCAGCAGTAATGGCTCCAGGCTGTCTGATATATAGACACCTGCATGATCTCTGCCAGCAGGAATTGTGCATTCATTGCCTGCACATAGTGACAAACCTGGATGTCCCTCCTTCAGCCTGCCTGGGATTTCAGAGGTGTTTTGTGTATGTTGTGCCATGGCTTTGTCCGGCGCATGAGCACATTTGGGTATTTTCTGTTCCCCAGAAATGTGGCAAATGAGTTCCTGATCTGAGATACTGATATGATCTCGAGTCAGGCAAGCTATTGCTGGCATTAGGCTAATGTTAAGAGCACAGCTGCTCCATTCAGTGCCAACAACCCTTTCCTCCATCCAGCCAGTCCTTTTTGGGTCACTCTGTTCCTCTGTACTTCATTTGCAACTGTCCCTCAAGGCAACCAGGACATCAAGCAGCTGTCCAGGGGTGAAAACTGTACTACCATGTCACAGCCCCTTTCCCTCCCTTTTTTCTTGGCTTGCTGGTTTTCAGCTGAAGGACAAGTCTCCCTCTCACCAGGAGCCCCTTCATCACCAACTGTCCTCTAAAAAACCTGTGCTCACAGACTCTTCAGGGATTGCATGTCTTCCCTCAATCAGCACAGTTATAAATATTTTGTTGGGCAATAATAAAAAAGAAGAGTATGGAGACAATCAGAGAGAGCATGCCAAAGGTCTTGATAGCACTGCTCCCAGATCCCTTCTGCTGAGCTGCTGTCCTTCTGCCATAGGAAACACGGTTTGTATAGTCCTGAATCCAGGGCAGAGGTTGGAATTTGGGGTAGCAGGAGTGGAGGGAGTGGGCTGCTCGGCTGTGCCACCACTGCTGTGTAGCAAAGTGCTGAAGCACAGAGGGACTATAAGTGGTGGGACTACATAAATCACATACTTAGCAGCTGTGGGACTGGGGCATTGCTTCCCCCAGCTACCGTGGTGGGCATAACCCAAATAAACATGGACAGCCTGTCACAGAGGACCAGGGCAAGTGCAACATCTGTCTTCATCCTACTCCTCTCTGTATCCTCTTAGATTTCCAGCCTGAAACTGTTCAGAGAGGATTTTCCAAAACAAGTGTCGCTATTTGAGGAATGCAGCAGGGGGGAGGAAATAATCACAATAGAGATAAGGACAAGTCCATCGACTTGAAAACTGCACCAAGCCAGCTCCTCTGGCTCAGGCTGGTTTTGAATGGAACTCTGCTGCCAGCCTTCCCCTGTCCCAGGTGGCTGGTGCTGCATTAATGTCAGCCCTTACCAGCTGAGGTCTGGGAAGGCATCTCTGGGGTAGATGCAAGGAAAGAAGAAATGATCATAGAGGATAGGGCAGTAGGGCGGCATATATCACCATTCCCCTCTGCATATGAGCCACCCCTGCTCCTGTCCTCAGTGGACGTCCAGGGGGCATTCTTCTGGCTTTGCTGTTGTAAGCATGTTTCACAAAGAGCACATGAAGGTTTCAGGCATCTCCTTGGAAAGCCATGTGGCTGTCCTGCCTTGTCTTCTCAGCAAGATTTTTGGGAGCTTATCTGCTTTTCTCTCTGTCCTGGGCTATGTTGCACTCAGCTGCCAAGATTCCCAATTGTTCCTACTGCTCCCCCCGGGGATCAGTTCTTTTTCACGTCTCTCTGGCCATGTGGCAATCCTCTGGCAGATTGATGAAGGCCTTGTATAAATGTTCTGCTGGAAAATATCCAGGGTCCAGGGTCTAGTCACCTCCTCCCAGGGACAGAGAAAAAGCTGCGTTGCTCTTGGCTTGTAGTTGAGGAAGAAGTGCATTGCTTAAACCAGATGTCCACATCCATTGCTGGGCCCCACACTGGGGGTTTTGTGATGCTTGTGGAGAGGCTGTTCTTTCATTGATATGTGGTAAGGGATTTGTCAGGGCTGAGGTCACTCTCCTAAGACTGTGCACATCCATGGCTTGGCAAATAAACAATAAGAGAAAATAATTCCCCTGGCTGGACAACCTACAGAGGGAAAGATGGATAGACAGTGTTTGTACAGGTGGATGCACAGTGTTCACCTGGCTGTTCCCAACACATTCATGTCATGAACTTCATACTACTCACCCGGAAATGGAAAGGATGCTCTGAGTGTTGAGATCTGCCTTGTGCAGACAAGATTAGGAATTAAGAGTTTCAACTTTTCTAGATGAAATAATCCACCCAGAGGAATGACCTCAGATGTGCAGGTCTATCCCACCTCAGAGGCATGCTGAGCTTTGCTTGCCCACCCTGTGCCATTTGAGCATCCTGTGGACAGTGGTCACTTTAACTCACTCTAGTGACAAAATTGCTCAATGCTTTCATCTCAGATAAAACAGTTATGAGGGTTTAAAACAGAAATTGCTGCTGGCCAGGAAAGGAGATATTCTTTCTGACCCCTGCAGGTAACCAGCTCTGCAGCCTGAGCCCTGTTCTATAGTCTCTGTCAGAATGCAGAGCTGCAAAAGTTACCTGCAATGCTGTCGATGCCTCTTCCCTGGAGACATACCCAGTGTCAGGAAAAAAAAAAAAAGAGCAAAGCAGAGACGGTATTGATGGAAAGACTGAAGGCCAGAGGGGACTATCAGAGCCTTTCCTTTTACTGCACTGTACCTCTGAGCAGGTAGGGCTCAAAGACACTCTCTCCCTTTAAGACATGCAGCACAAGGTAACCTTCCTGCTGTACTCCTTGCTAATTTCTGCAGCTTCTTTGAATATACATGGTTGGTTGTTCCTCTGGAAATATTATACAAACAGTGACTGAACACTTTTCCTACCAGGGCTATGCACAGAAGCAAGATCCCTCTGCTTATGACGTTGCTATCCGCTTGCTTAACAGCTGGAGGTTGCATTATCCCTACTGACTACAGCACAAAGAGCTCATGGTGTTACACACAGATACAATTCAATCTCTCTGCAACACTGCTTTCCAAGGCAAATCTCACTCCCGGCATTATTGGCCTCCAGTTGCACTTCCGTCATTTATTTATTAAAGTTAATTTCACCAGACTATAGAGATTTATTCAGATCCAGAGCGTCCTGTAACAGAGAGCCATTATTTGCTGAGCCACCATGTTTCTGTTATCTGCAAACTTTGTAAAGGTTTTGTAACAGCTACTTTTTGAAAGGTCACAGAACCACTGTTTAAGCTCTGATTCTTTTGCATAAGGCATGGGTCTTACCAAAGCATCAAGTGATATTAAGTCAAAATGCTTTGAAGAAATCTGATTATGTAACAGAAACACCATTCCCTTTACTGGACTGAAGCAATAATCCTGTGCTGTTCTGTTTTGGTGTTGTTTTTTTTTCTTTTAGGAAGGAAAATAGGAGAAAACAAGTGTATTTGACAATGCTGTGCCTCACAGCTGACTTCAATAGCAGATTTGAGCCTCTTTGTTGACCCTAAGTGCCAAACTGGTGTTAGGATAAGTGGCCAACTGTTCCCTTGTCCTTGTTTCTTTTATCTCCACACTAGAAATACTGTGCTGCTTTTCTTTTTCTGCAAGGGACTGTAATGAAAACATTGCCTGATGTGTGTGGAGAGTGTGTGGTTATGGGAGCACCTGCAAGCACAAGCAGAAGGAGTACCTGCACAGCAGGTAGTCATGGACCATTACAATGGTCCTATTACTTTCCAGATCACCTCAAAAACAGGTATAGTCTGAAACATGTGGCAGCCTAAAGCAGGTTGTACTGAAGCCATTAAAAATGGTGATGAGAAGACAGGGAGGAGAGTAGGAGACATAAAGCCTCCTAATGAGGAGATGAAGGGTAGTGAGTATATCTTAATGGTTCCCAGAAGAGGAGCAGAATGAAGAGACAGGAAACCACGATCACCATCAGCTCCTAATGAGCACAAAAAGCCAAGACTCAAAAGCAGCACACAGTTCCTGAGTTAACAACCCAGGAGCCAAAATAAAACCTCAGTAGCAAGTACCCCTTTTACTCTGCATTGCTGTTAAGTGTCCCTGAACAGGCTGTTTGCATTGTGGTGCTTGCATCCTCGACAGATGACTTGTATGCTCCCATCTTGGATATTCTTGTGAATTAGAAGATGCAGGGAAGTGGCAGTGAGGATCTGTTAGTTTCAGAATAAATACTCCCCATTCTCCTATCCTTTGCAGTGAGCTTTGCTGCATTGTTGCAAGATGAGGTTTTGTCAGCATTTTCATGGTGCTTTGAGACTTCAGATTTTCTTTCCTGCCATCTGCTGCTGTCACTTGGGGCTCTACCAGGAAGGACATTGCCATGGCTGGTAAGAGCCCCAGTCCTTCCACTAAAACAATGGATGCTCACTGCACCAGGACCCTGATTGTTGTACTTGTTGCCAGCTTGTCATGGGTGCCTTGTGTTACCAGCTGTCTCTTGTTATTAATGTGTGATGTAAGCGCAACAGCAGTATAGGCCTTCGAAGTTTTGGAACAGGCCAAAAGTAGAGTCTCAGGGACTATAAATAACTTGCCAGCAGTTGGTTAAGTGTGCAGCCTCAAAAGGTGGGGAAAGCCTGCATTAAGTGTACCAAAGAAAAGCAGCAGCAGCTGAGCAAAAAAGAAACACATCTGAGCAGCAGGGTCAAGCAACTGCTGCGGTGTTGGAAAGCAACACTGGCACGGGGAAGGGGGTCAGGTATGAGGGCTACAAGCTGTCTAGAAACTCAGACAACTTGAAGAAGTGCCAGGATGCAGAACATGTTGTGTTTCTGGGGATTTCTGTCCCTAGAATGAGTGCTTCAGGATGACTGTGGGTTGCAGGCATCCTTCCTCCACACAGTCCTGCTGTCCTGGGGATCACACACAGCCACAGAGCAGTGGAGGTTGGACGGAAACTCTGCAGATCATCTTGCATAATTGTCCTGCTCATGTAAGGCCAAAAATTGTGTCAAATTGCAATTTTGGGCAGCATTATAATCTAGCACTTGTGGGACGGTGTACTTCTTAGCAAAATGCTTCAAAAGCAGACCAGTGTCCTGCTCTGGTCCTACTGCTGTCAGGGAAGCAAAGAACTTAGATCTGCAACAGAAAAATACTACTTTTTTATCTTTAAAGTTGATTTTCTCCAGTGCTGGTCTCTTCTCTGGCACATAACTCTCTTCACTGGGCCAACATGTCTCTAAGACCATCTCTAGAAATGAGAAGGAGAATAATTATGCTGCAGAGACACCTTCTTCCAGGCTGCCTGAGCACATCCTGCCACTGGAGTGCTGCTCTGACTCCAGATCTCCTTCATCAGCACTGCTCTGCCCTGTGAGGACTCACCAGTACCTGTCCCTTAGAGTGGCCACTAAGTCCCAAGGGAAAGAGATCTTCTGCTGCCGATTTCTCCTTTTTCATATTTTAATTTTTTTAAATAAGATTTTTTTTGTACCAGATTGTGATTTGGAAAAAGAAAACAGGGGTATTTTATAGGTGGGGTGCTGCTAGAGGGATAACTTTTTAGCCTGTCTCTGATTCACATGGAGTTAGCCGGTATTTTAAATTTTTGACCAAGCTGTTTCTCTCCCTCTCAAAAGAAAGCTGGACGATCTATAAAACCCTGTCATCTAGCTTGTAGTGTAATGTCCTAAGTGCCAGCAGTCAGCACCTCCACAGAAGCTTGGAATAAATGTTCCCAGATGAGAACTCAGCATCACTTTACCAGCTCTGGATGAGGTGGACCCAAGCATGGAAATCTTCACAGCTCTTCCTTTTCCTTTTTGCAGCTGGGCAGATGCTCAACAGTGGTAAATACCATGCTGAGTTTTGGCTTTTGAAACACAGTGCAAAGTGGATTTGGAAAGCACAGACAGCTGTTTGGCTCCATGTTTTTTTCCCTGGCAGTGTCCTGCAGTCTTCTCCAAGCTTGCTGGCATCATACATGATCCCAGTCCCTGACCACCAAACCAGCAGTGTCATTTTGCACAGGGACTGCACTCTCCTACTGCTTCACTAGTTCTGGCTTTGTCCTCCCAAGGGTGTGGTTTGTTGCCATATTGATCACACAGATGGGGAACTACTGACTGGCGCTTGAACCTTCTCAAAGACAAAGACCCACCACCATCTCAGTACACTGTCCTAAAGCTGCACTACCTTTCTGCGGAAAGGGTAGACAGCAAAAGAATGTGGTAAACATTGCTTACTTGGGTATATAGAGGTGGTGTCAGACAGGTCCAAGACCACCTACATCAAGGGCAGTACAATGAGACTTCATAGGTGTGCTAGAATTTGAGGAAAATGCATGTCTACTGATGGATGGAGGAAGCTGTGTGGTACTAGACAATATGGATAAGACTTTAATGATCATTGTCATAGGCAAAGCCTTCTCCCAGATCTCTGCATTCACCATTATGGTTTGGGAAGAAGGTGGGAGTGGCAAATGTGGAGTTTAAGACTGCTTAGAGAAGCTGGACATACTTACAGCCACTGGAATGGATGGCAATCACCCTTTGGAGCTAACAGACGCTGTTGATGGGAGTAAAGCTGCTGTCAGTCTTGGTGGAATATCAGGGCAAATGGGAAAGAGCTGATTGAAAAGACTAATATTATGCCTAGCCTTAAGACAGACAGAAGAATCTGTGAAAACAACAGTCTGTCAGCAGTACGCCATTCATGTTAAAAATGTGGAGCAATACTGGTCTTTTGAGGAACAGCTGAGATAGCTGGGATTNAATGGGTATGATTTAGTGTTTGATAGGAACATAGGAACGGTTGGACTTGATGATCCAGTGGGTCTCTTCCAACCTGGTTATTCTATGATTCTATGAAGACTCCTTGGAGACAATTTTCAAGTACGCAAAGGGCAGGAAGGTAACCAGGAAAAGTCCGCATGTCCAGGCTTTGGACTTAACACTAGTCTCTATTTTCTCCAGTCAGCTCTTCACTGCAAGATCTAGTGAAGGCTTGTGAAGTCAGCCACATCAGATGCTGCAGAGATCTTGTCTCTGTGCACTAATGACTATGTTGCTGGTAGCAACACTGAGAGCTGTGGAAGGTAAATGAAAAATATGCTCCAAGAGCAGGGTTGTTGCCTCAAGCAGAGGGAAAACAGAGGTCATGTATGGGTGCATTGTCCTCCAGTGCATAGACATCCTGCAAACAGGACATAGGCAAATAAGAATGAATCCAGCGTCAACACTGCTATGCTAAGACACAGAACAAGAGCAAAGAGAAAGCACACCCACCTTCAGAATCCTTCCAAGGGGGTGAAAAGCATCAGCAAACTCCAGCTTGATCCTTTTCTTCCTTTTAATAGCAGCTTCCTTTTTGTTGTCTTTTGTTTCATTTTGTTTTTTTCATCCCATGTGCTGGAGAACAGGAAGGTGCAGGAAGGTAAACATGTGGGATAAATATCAGAGATTTTCTCTCACCCATCTTGGCCTTTGGCAGGCAGGTGGTGCTGGAGGTGGGGAAGGAAGCTATGCTAGACCAAATATGTTCACACAGCAAAAGAGCCAAGAGATAAGCCACATACCGATATGGTCCAGGGAAGCCTTGGTAACCAGTGAGAAGGGTGAAATCCTACTGACACTCCACAGCTGCTTATTTCAGCAAGGGACAATATTTTTACTCAGGGATTCTTCCAGTCACTGAGCTGTGTGACTCCTGCCTTCTCCTCACCCACTCAACTGAAGAGGGGAGGAACTGTTGAATACTCTGGGGCAGAAGTACGAGAAAGTGGAAGCCTCTCAGACTATTTTTCTACCCATAGGTATCAAACTCTGCACCATGAGAAGGAAATGGCCACGATTCCTGTGCAATGCATCTCAGGGTCTAAAAGCCAATAAAAGACGGCACAGGGACCATTTACTCTCCCCAGCTACATCCCTGTTCAAGCCTGGTCTGCTAACAACTCCCACACAACGATGCTCCTGTACTGTCCTCGGTGCCCCTGTAGCCAGTCCTGGAGGGAAACAGGCAGAGGCTAGTGTCTTCTTCCAGAACCCTCAGACATTATGGTCTTCAGAGCATGCCTCCAAGCAATTATAGGTGCTTGGGGATGTCCTGCTCACTGTACCAGCCTGGACCCCAGAGGCTTGTAGCTCTTTCCAGCTGGGAACAGGCCTACCTCTCCCTGGAGAGGAGTGGAGACTTCATGCCAGTTGCATAGCCTTAGCGAGTCTCGCAAAAACTGTTTTAATGAATAAGTGCCAAGGAACAAAGGGAAACATCTGCATTAGTTTCCCAGGAATTATTTCTCCATTTCCACATTCTTGCCAAACCTGCAAGCACACAGGGAGTAAGCAGTGGCCCAATTCCACCAAGCAGCCAACAGCTTGGGTGAGGGCTTGCATCCCCTGCCTGATTTCAAGAAGGGTTTGCATGCCCTTAGGTTTTCTAGTGTCATCCAGGGGACTCTCGGATGTGGTTCTCTAGGCTGGTAAAATTTTTGCAGTGTGGAGAGATATTCATTCAGGGGACAGCCAGAGCGAGGAATGTGCCCATATATTTGGTGTTTGTCCCTACATCCAATGCTGGTGAGACCGGACCTTGAATACTGTGTAGTTTTGGGCCCATCACTACAAGAAAGACATAGAGACACTAGAGCATGTCCAGAGGAGTGCGACAGAGCTGGTGAAGGTTCTGGAGAACAAGTGTTATGGGCAGCAGCTGAGGGGACTGGGATTGTTTAGCCAGAAGAGAAGGAGGCTTAGGGGTGGCAGAACATGAGGAAGCAGCCTAAAGTTGTGCCAGGGGAGGTTTAGATTGGATAGCAAGAAAAATTTCTTTACTGAAAGAGTGGTCAAGCATTGGAAAATGCTGTCCAGGGAAGAGGTGGAATCACCATCCCTGGAAGTGTTCAAAAAGTGTGTATATGTGGTGCTTCAGGATATGGTTTAGTAGGCATGGTGGTACTGATGGTTGACTTGATCTTAGAGGTCTTTTTCAACCTTAACAACTCTGTGATTCTAAAAGCTGGAGAAAGTTAATGAAAGGAGGCTATAGTATGGCTCAGTTCAACCCATCAGCTCAAAACTAACAGTTATTTACAGAGGCAATTCAGAGTAATGCTGCCAGACATAACTGAAAATACTTTATTTGACATCAACAGTAGAGTAGGAACATCGGATTATGCATCCATGGATATATAGAAATGATAAAAATATAGAAGCAAAACCATTTACAGGAAACCCATAAGTAGTCTAATACACAAGTAACCCAGAAAAAAGCTGCATGCCAGGACCCTCCCTCATGGTAGCAAACAGTAATCCCAAACAAAGCAAACATTAGCATTTCCTTTGCAGCTATTTGTTTTGGGTTTCAGCTGTTGCAGACAGTATCTTTGAATGTTCCTACCAGAACCAGAGAGGAAAAAACACCACCCATCACAGGTCATGGCCAGAATTCACTTCTGTGTCACATGAACTTTTGTAGAAAAGGCCCCTAAAAATCCCTGGGAGAGAAATTTCACGACCAGGTTAAGTCAAGAGTGTTCTGTGAGTTTGACCAATACAGTTTACACAGAGACAGTAAGATCTGGGTCATGGGTCAGCACCAAAGGGCAAGACATGCAATGAAAGGTAGGTTCGGATTTTACATGGCTTGTGGCTTTAGCAGTAGAAGATAAATTAAGTGACAGTTTCTTGCATGGTTTGTGTGTCTCTGATGAAAATGGTTTCCATGGTTCCTGGTTTTCCAGTTTCCATTTCTCTCCTCTTTCAGGCATGTGTGTAGAAGCATCTGATTGCAATAGCCAGAAACAAGTGCTAAAACCACCTCCATAGTACTCTGTGATTTCAGCATACAGAAAAACAAGTTGTTACACTGATTTTTCCCCCCTAATCTTCAGAGAATCCTAAGGCAATTAAACCCCCCCACAAAATCAACAACTCAAATTACAACAGGTAGCCCCTTTGCATAGCCTGTTAGCAGACAGACACTTCAACTGAAGGTTTGAACTCTCCATATTACAAAAGGCTCAGCACAAAACTGAGGTGCTCTCTGCTGAGACCTGAGATTTTCAAGAGAGCCTTGATGAGTTTTGGTGCTTATCTGCCACATGTGGGAATGGGGCCCTGCTTCTAAGGCACCTTTGAAAAAGTAAAAGATAAAGTCTTTGCCTGTGTCCCCATCTCAGGTGCAGACAACAGCTGCATTGACATTTTACAGGTAGACATTTTACCTAAGTTTTGTGACACATCCTCCTTATTGTACCCCTTTATATCTGCAAGAGACAGAACTTGACCTGCCACAAGGAGTCTTTTTTTTAATGCAACGAGGAGCCCAAGATAGTAGCTCTTAAACAGAACCCTGCTTCCTTGCACTTCACTCCTGCTCCACACAAGCTCACCTTTGCTCAGCTGCAGCACAACTGGAGTGAGTCTGGCCAGTAACGGCTTTTAAGGAAACAGGGTGAATGCTTTTTAAAGTGAGACTGAAAAGGAAGCTGGGTGTCCCCCGTTAATTAGAGTCTCCAAACATACTCTGAGCCACTGCTGGCCCAATTAAAAACAATGTTCCCTGGCCCCTGCAGGATCCCACCCCTGCAGTGCAAAGGTTCAGAAAAACCTTCAGATCTCAACAAAACAAAACAAAATAAAACAAAACAAAACAACACAACAACAAAAAAAGCAGTGCTGAAGGTGATCCCCAATACAATGAGCATGTCCCTGATTTCAACAGCCTTCAGCACAGGCCAAGGAAGTGCAAATTGCTGTGGTCAAGAGCTGGCATTCGGTTCTGGCTGGGAGTTTTAAATCACTTAAACCAGCTCCAAGGCTGTCAGCACTTGAAGCTTTCACTTGGTCATGAAAAGCATGATGTCTGTACAGGTGGTGCCCTGATGCACTGACAAGTAGTATTCTGAAACATACATGCCTCTCCAAGCCTGGGAAAATCAGAAGGGAGTTTCCCGATAGAGGACACACATTGCAACAGGGTTTAGGCAAAGAAAAATCAACTGGATGTAGCCCTACTGTGAATATCTCAGCACTGCAGGATATCTCATGGACAAATACACAGAGCAAATATAAGACATGGCTTACATGTAATGATGCATATAAAAAGCCTACTAGTCCAAAGATAAAGGAGGCCTTGAATCATATCCTATTATGCTGCACCTTAGTTTAATCTGGTATTAAATACACTGCTTATGATATACAAATTACTTCAAGAAGTTATTAAAATGTTACAACAACTACAAAAGTTATATGTGACTTCAAGTTTTATGCAAGATCTTGCATGAAAAATTTTGGTTTTAGGAAGCTTCAGACAATGTCTAAATAGTGTGGTAACCTTCTACCACTATTAACAAGAGTCAGCAAATTTTAAGGCCATCATTTCATCACACAGTTAAATTCAATCAATCACCTTTATTTCATGAAAAAACCCCACACAACCAACCCCTCCACCTCACCTCCCAAAAAAATGTGGTCGTGTGCTGAGGCAAAAAATCACTACCACATCCAGAACTGCGGTTATCTAAAGCCAGTGGCTTTTGCATATGGCATCACTGTGGTCCCCACCCTATATAGAGAGCTCACTGGCAAATGCTGATAAACTGGCTCCACTCATTCAAAGCCTCCTTTGATATTAAATGAAACAATAACATTCATTTAACCCAGGTTTGATTGTTCAACACTTGCTCTGCACACAGAGAAGACGTTTGTTTTGGTAGCTATGAGGCAAAAAAAAGATAGTCTCCATTAAAAAAAATCTAATAAAAACAAAGCGTAAACTTTTACAATTTTAGCAGCATTTTACAGTCCTTCATAAAGTAAAACTATTAAAAGGATTAAAACCATTAAAAGGAATGTTTTCATCCACCTCGTTCAAAATATCAAAACATGATGGGCAGTGATGCATCACAGTTCTATCAGTAAAGTTTGGGTCCAGCAATTAACTCATCTTGGGGAGCACTGCATCAAATAGATCCGATTCAACACTTTCTGGCAAAGTAAATATTTACAACTCTTATGTACAGCTTCTGGTCTTACAAAACAACAGAGAGTTAGAAAGTTGTGTAAAGTCAAGTTTGGAATTAAAACAAAAAACCAAAAAAAACCAAAAAAGAGAAAAGAAGTACTTGTCCAACTGATTTGGAAATGCTTTGGCATACCAAAAGAAGTATCTTTTTCTTTTTTTTTTGTTCATCACAACTGTTATAAAACCAGCAGATATAAAGCATCAGTGAGGCCGGATGTCCTAGAAAACACAGGCAAAGTCTCTCTTGTGTCTGTGATGTTAGCTTTTTGGCGAGCCAATATCCACTGTGATCTTTGTATACAGAGGGTACTTTTCAGTTCTTAACACCTTGTAGGACAGTGAATTTAAGCCGTCAGAGCTCATTGTCTCTCTTGTGTGAGCAATTCGGTCAAACCTGAGGAAGAAGGAGAAAAAAAACAATAAAGGAAGAGGGGCAGAGGTAAACGCCACAAAGAAAGAGGGAAAAAAAGTGTTAAATACCCAAACTTCACATGATATTTTTATAGGCTCTTAGGCCTATCTCCGGTGTTTAAAGGGCAACCCCAGTGTCAGTACAGGTCCCATAAACTCCTGGATTTGGCTGTCTTGAGCAGTGGTGAAAAGCATCCCTATGGGGTCAAATATGGGGGGTATGTTAGGCTTTTAAATAGCACAGGTCCTTTTCCAGCTCTGCACCTGAGCACAGGTTTTATATACCAAAGACAAGCTGGAAAGAATTGCATAGATTAACTTGCTGCGTTTAAAAAAAAAAAAAAGGTGAGAAGTGTTTGTGCCATAATGAAATCTTGGGGAGATCTGTCGTGTGGTAATAAACTGGTGAGGGGAAAGGGTCATTTATCGTAGGGAACACAGAGGATAGCAAGGAATCGGGGAGACACACCTTTCAGGGTTGGGTTCATTCTTCCTGTCCCGGGAATGTCGAATCATTCTGCACTTCCCAATGATGGCATCTGGACGGGATATGCCCATGCCTTTAAACACCAGCCTGTAAAACGCAGTTACATTAAATACCCCTGGTAGTTGAAGGATGTAAGATGCTCAACCACACCTTCCACAAATTACCATTGATTTGGGGGGTTGCATTTTTTCCTACGAGGACGTTGCTAATGCGATTCCAGGCTTGATAACAATTAAAGGAAGGGGGAAAAGCCCGTCCCTTTCCACACAGGCACTTAGCATGCAGAAAAGAAACGTCCCGGGTCAGCGCCAAGGATCTGGTAATTCACCACACCCTCACTCGCACCACCAGCTCCTCCAACGCCCACATTAACATTGCTCCAGGCTGCAGACTGGAATTTGAATGGCAAGCATCTAGTTTTTAACCCACCTGGAAAGGAGCCAGCAGAGCATTGTAGAGGGTGGGGAGGTTTTTTTGGGTTGTGAAAGCTGCAGTGCTGGTAACAACTGAAGTGAATGGTGGTGAGGCAGCATGGGGACACACATGGCTACAGCCACAGTTGCCCCAGCTGGGACCTGCCTGTCTTTCTTTGTATGGTCTCTGCAATTCATGGACAACAATGCTGAAAAGGTACCATTTCTTCCCCTTTGTGTCTCCCTCCCTTGTCATTTCTGTATCATAGAATCATAGAATCACCAGGGTGGAAAAGACCCATTAGATCTAGTCCAACCATTCCTATCAAACACTAAACTATGCCCCTCAACACCTTGTCCACACCTACAGAGAAGGTGACTCAATCGTCTCCCTGGACAGCCTGTTTCAGTGCCCAGTGACCCTTTCCATGAAAATTTTTTTCCTAATATCCAGCCTGAACCTCTCCTGGCAGAGCCTGAGGCCATTCCCTCTTGTCCAATGGCTCACAGTATTATTTAGAGATGCTTACAGCCTGACAAATGAAGCTCTCCTGGGAACAAAGGAATCAACTATAAGGCTGCAGACCTAGGCAAGCGCCTGGGGCTGTGTTGGGCTATGTGAGTCAAGGTCTTCTCCACAGCCTCAGATTTCCTTCTTTTGGTCAGTGCTGGGAAACCCAGAAGTGTGATGCACTGTCATGGATAGGATTTTTCCAGCCAAACCCACTCCCTAGCACAGCTTGGGAGCTGCAAAATGGAATGCCAGCACCCAGGAGGAACGTTTGGAGTTGAGGCTTCTGCCATCTAGATGAAAAGACACCCTGCACCCCTCCACATTTGGGTAAGAGCAGCAGGTTTGTGCTCAAACCCACCCTGGGTGTCAAGGCAAGCATTTATTTACCTGTTATAAATGTCATCATCTTCACCACCCCAGCCCCAATAATTGTTTGGGAACCCGTTGATCTTTGTGAACTGCTCTTTGCTCAAGGCAGACACGCCTCCAAAATACTGATTGTAAGGCAACCTGGAAGCAGAGAGAAAAGGCTATTAGAGAAGAAGAGGTACTAGCCAAGGAGCAGCCTCCCCAGTCAAAAACAGGTAGCTGTTGTCCTTTGCTCCAGCCCACCCACCACTCACTACAAGATGCATCTCTGCATCAGGGAGCAGCACATGTTTTGGTGCCCTGGACTTGCTTTGCCAAGGCAAAGGGAGATGGTAGACTCAGTCCCAAATACAGCTAGGAAGTATCTTGCAATTGGCAGTGCCTGCAGCCTTTTACTAAGAAGCACAATGTCTTTAAAGTACAGGCTGGTGAGATGCACGTCACCTCACCACAGGACAGATGGGTGAAATGCACGCCCCAGGAACAGCAAGAAATCAGTGAGGCACTGAAGGTGATGCAGAGCCTTCTCTTCCTACAGCTCTATCACTTGCTTCCATGTTCTCCAGTGTCCCAAAGGAAAGCTTGCAGCCCAAAACTGGGCCAGTAGTGACCTTGCACACACAAAGCCAAACAGCTACTGCTTGAAATGGGGGACAACTCACTTGGGGATCATGGATAGATGAAATTCAGACCCACAGAACCAGGAAAAGGCACATGCAGGGATGAGCAGGACCTAGTGCAGACCTTGTTTCTGCTTCAACAAGCAGAAGAAGCTCCTGAGACCTGCATTTCTGCTCTAAGCTTCACTAGCTGAAAAAAAAAAAAAAAAAAAANAAAAAAAAAAAAGCAGCTTCTGTAGTGCCACTGAGAGTCCTGCTCCAAGAAGAGCTTTGTCTGGGCTGGAGACATACAGGAGTCCAGCCACCAAACCTCTGCTGCATCTTTAGCACCACTGACCACCATGGGGTTGTGATCAGTTTTCACTTTATAGATAAGCTTTTAAACACTGCCCTGGGGATTCAGGATTAAAAAAAAAATAAAAAAGAAAAGCAAGACACATTTTTGTTTGCAGTGGCTCACTGAACCTAAATGTATGCTGAACAGCATTTCATTTCATATTGCTCTTGGATGCCAGGGTAGGTCCCTCAGTGGCTCAAAACTGAACAGCCAAAAATATTTCATTTTCCTCTTAAAATAGCATCTGATGCAGTCTTTTTAAAGCTGCACATAATTCTCTCTGTGAGAGTGTCTCACTTTTCAGACTGGGTGGAAACACTAGCTGTCTTCCAGCTTCCAGCCTGAAACACAAGGAGATACGCAGGCATCTGCAAAATGATGGGCTCTTAGTTTTTCCTCACCCGTTTCACTTTCCAGACACTGTGAATTTTAATTAACTGCTCAGCTGCACTTCTCCCCTCTTCCTGCCCTTCAGCCGATCCTGCTCGCAGCCACTCGCTCCCTGCAGGGATCCACACGCCAAGACAGGCTTTTGCCAGAGACGTTTTCCCATGCATTCAGTTGTGGGTGGGGATATATAGCACTGTTCCTGGCCTGCTAGGTTCATGGTGATACTAGGAACAAAATGCCCCTCCAAAAGATGTCTCACCGAAATCCAAATTTATCCATGGATACAGAGAGGTGCCGTGGCTGGCTGTAACATTTGTAGGTGTTCCTGTCATCCATTGGGATTAGGTCTACATCACTAAATACAAAGCAATCATAGTCATACTCTTTCAAAGCCTCTGTAAATCCTATATTCAGCAGCTTAGCACGGTTAAATTCTTCTTCTCCATCCTAGTTAAAAAAAAAAAAAAAAGAATAGTTAAGTGATGAAAATTTAAGAGCTGATATTTGATATCAGTAGTTTCTTACCAGTCGCTGGACACCACTGTTGCTGCACTAGGTTGGTGCGCCTGTGATGGACGGAGCTTGAGCACCCCCCAAATGCCACCCATGGAATGATTGCATCTAAGCCCAGTACAAAACCATAGGGGCAGCTGAAACTGCTGAGGCAAGTCTGGACCTGGCTCAGCTCTTTTGTCTCTCTTGGATGTAGGCTTCTAGAGGACAGGTCTCATGCTGAGTGGTCACTCCACACACAGGCACTTCAGCACTGAATTCTGTGAGTTTACAGTCCACCAGGGCAAGCAGTTGAGGCTTCCCAAGGCAGCGAAGAGAGCCAGGCTCCTCCAGAAGAAGGGACCTTTGCTACGTAAAGAAACCTTGGCAATGCTTTAGCTGACAGCCAGGAAAAGGACCATGGAGCAAAACCTTTCCATGGCCAGTATTCTGGCACTCCTAAGCTCTGCCACAAGATGGTCACAGGACCATGGTACAGCCTCTGTTCAGCAGCAAGAGACCACACACCACACCCTGTCTGTCGAGCATGGAGTAGCACCAGGAGCTAAAGTCTGACGCTTTGATGCTCATTCCTGCTCCCATGCCAAGCCCTGGGCAGCCATGCACACACAGGAGCAGGACATCCCTACCGCCCTGGATAGGGAACTGGTGGCTTGGCATGTGGCTGTGACATACAGCCTTATTTGCTGGATGGCAGCCCAGTGAGAGCCGCTTCCTGCAAGGGCTATCGCTGGCACGCTGGCTGCCACCGCCTGCAGTGGTGCACAGCCCCTTCCTTGCTGCTACTCTGCTGCACGACCTACGGTCCATACCAGGGACTCTCCAGAAAACAAAACTGTGAGAACTGATTGGGTTTTGCTGCAGCTGGTTTATGTGCTTTTGTAATATGGATCTGTCTCAGGTCAGGAGATGTTGTGTGGACAATCTTCAGACATAATTGGATAACCTAAATGAATATTCTTTGAGAACTTACACCATTCTTTGTCTGAAACTAGTATGNTTTAGAAGGGCATCCAATTCAGCGCTGAATTGTAAAATAAAAATATTATTATCTTTGCTTCGAAGACTTTGTCCTTTTTCATATTTTAGGAGTGTTTCTCACAAAACCAAGAGGGCTGTCACCATGAAAAGAGCTGACACCACAGCAGGGCACATTTATCCCATGGCAGGTACAATTAACAAAGGGCCCCGTAGACAGGGGCAGGAATCTCTCCTCCTCTCCAAACAAGAAGGTGCCCGAGGAGAAATCAGTTTGGCTTCTCACAGGCAGAAACATTTCAAAAGCATACGTGGTTTTAAGCACAAGTACAGGCTCGCAAATTGCTTGAGTACTTTCGTAAAACATGATCACAGCCACTAACCCAAGAATACCAGTGGTTTAAGAGGAAGGGTTTCCAGTCTAGGACCCAGCTTTGCATCAGAAGCTTCAAACCCAAACCCTGTGCAGGGGAACAGCGCAGGTGTAAGGGAACTAACAAGGTATTGCTGAAAGAGGCTAATTTTTTTTGCCAGCCTGAAAACCACGACTGCCAAACCCTGTCTTCTACCATGCCCTACATTTCCCTTTCCACCACCTCAGAGCCGTGTTGAGCCAAAGGACTCTCCCACTGTACAAGCCACCCCCCCACCTTCTGGTACCCACATCCAGAGTGGGACATGAACCAAGGACAGATAAAATACTGTGCCTAAGGAGCAGCAGTTTAAAACATCACCTCATCCCAAATGGCTAGTTAATAAATACGCAGTCTGGAAACTGTTTAATCCAGACTAGTTAATGGACCTGTGGTGGGAAAGCCAACAGGCTCTTGAAACAGCCACAAATATCTTTCAAATGAAGGTTTTAACACGCAAGTGTCAAAGCAAGGTTTTCAAAAGCATTCATCACCTGCCTCAGGCGTAAATGACTTCACAGGGAGGAGTGAGTTTTGTGGAGGAGGATCTGAGCAAATTCTCAGCATCCTCACCCGAAACAGAAAGAGTTCAATGCAATAACTACGGTGGTGGGAAGATGATCACCATCACGCATAACCAAAACCAGTGAAAACTTAAGTGCAGAAAATGAAGGCAAGTTGATCAAAGAGGTTGGGGAGAGGGAGTGGCTTAAGCTGTGAGATCAGAGGGTTTTCTTCCCCCAGCCCCAGGGGCTGCCCAGCCCCAGCTGCGGAGTGCTTCTCAGGTCCCACAGCACCAAATCCAGGCTCAGTGCCACAGTCCCAAGGGGTACTTTTTCCCCGTGCTGGTGCAAAGTGCAGTCTGCTCACACCTCAAAGCACCTGCTGGGTCCAGTCTAGGAGAGTACTTCACACCCTTCGGCTGCTCTTTTCTTAGTGAAATTTTAAAGCAAAGGGCACTTCACACTGGTTTTGTTACTAGCAGAGAGTCAGACATAATTAATCCACACCTTCAGGTAGCTTCTAACTCTTCTGAGTGACACCTGGGGATTTAACAATGCTACAAGATGATGCATTTTTAAATCGCTCCCTGAAAAAACCCAAAGCACAGTGCAGTGACCTGACAAAGAGCATGAAGGACTCTTCCTGCCACCTCACCCACCACTGCGACCCTGGGCATACTGAGAGACCAGACACACAGCAAACACTTCACTGCTGCTCTCCGCCCAAATGAACCCATAGCTTCACAAAATCCAAAAGGCTTGGGTGAAAAAAATCAAAATGAAAAAAGAAAGCAAAACCCCCTCTCCAAGACGTTTTTAGCAAACAGGTAGTTCATGCATCAAACCTTGCAATGTTAATTGCTATTTATTGTGGCTTCTTTGAGAGCAGGACATTGGTTTTCTGATGATGAAGTATGCAGGGCTTTACAGTGTTTATCAGAGAAAAAAACCCCAAACTGACAAGTGGGTATGTTTTCTGCAGAAAGTTCTGCTTCTTTACCTAAGGCAAAGTGGAACCACTGGCATGCTGCAAACAAGTATCTAGGATTCAAATCTCTCAAAAACTCAGAAATGTGCCGCAGGCTTCCACCTCGGACTAATCCCCAACTTTTTCGAGAAAAAAAAAAAGAAAGGCAGAGTTGGGAAATCTCCTTTCTGTGCTGCTGTTCCTTCCAGGACCTGAAGGACCTGAAGGCTGTTCCTTCCAGGGCACAGTACCGCAGGCAACCCTCAGAGGAAGAGATAAAACAGAACCGAAGAAGCCTCCAGCTCTCCTCTGTGCTTCCCAGCTCTTCAGCCAAACAAGCTCCCTGTTATCAGCCACAAAGAAATGGATCTGCCTGGACTTGCTTGGATAGAGTAGCAACATCCTGAAAAGCTAGGCAGCTCACAGGGGCTGCTGTTTTGACATTGTTGGCAAGCTCTTGGGGTAGCCTCCATGCTTATTTCCTAGGGTTTCAACTACAGAAGATGTACTGCACATTTTTGCTGTTTTTTAACCTAACAATATTTTCCCTGCATTCTCTTGTCCTGAAACTTAACCCATGCCTGAGTTCAGTGCTGGCAGCTAACA
Source organism: Piaya cayana (assembly GCA_013389865.1). Taxonomy (NCBI): domain Eukaryota; kingdom Metazoa; phylum Chordata; class Aves; order Cuculiformes; family Coccyzidae; genus Piaya; species Piaya cayana. Next base: position 149,010 of record WAAB01021352.1, read on the forward strand.
TCTGTTTCTGGCTCCTAATTTCACCCCCTATATGCCTCTCCTAGCACATCCAAATCCACCCTATTCCTCAGTTCATGAGAGACTGACGGGCTAAGAGAACACTTGCTGCCTCCAGTCTGCAGCGTCTGATGCTGACTCCTTCTCAGTCCTGGAGATGATCAGCTCAAGAGAAAAAAAAAAATCCATTTTTTTTCACTTCCCATCCCTTATTTCTGCGTAATCTAGTTTGCTCAGCCAGACCTAGCAAAAGATGCTACCTTTTTCTAGTGCCAGGCAAACAAAATGGAGGTTTTTGAAACTGTCACTCAGCCTAAAGGGCTTGCCAGTCAGCAAGAAGCCATCTGTCCCAGTTTTGTCTTGCCTCTTCCATGTAGGAGGCAGCTCTGTGATTCCTCCTGCAGACAGCATGGCAATGCAGAGGACCCATGGCTGCATCTCTCTCACTTGGATTTTAAACTTGCCAGGTCTTGGGGATATCATAATCAGGATATGTGTTTCTAGTTGTCTAGGAGAGAGCCACCACATCCAGCAGGAGGCTGCTAGCTAAGTCAGAGAGCCCCCAAAACCGCCTGAACCACACGCACCATGTCCAAGTGGAAGTACACGTGCCAGTGCACTTGAGTAGGTGGAAAGAGATATTCAGAGCCATGCAGAGACAACAGAGGACACTGCTGTTTCTCTGTCAGATGGTGTTTTGAGGCTTCAGCACCACTACAACAGGAGAGAGCAGCAGCAAGGCAGACTTGCCTCCCCCACCACTAAGAAAGTAAGCAGGAGCCAAGCACAATTCCTTCCTTTGCCCACATACCTGGGGAGTCCTGTTACCCCCTGCAAAATAACATGAATAAAGGTGAAGCCCAAACCACTCCACAATCACATGCACACAAGCACACTCTGGAAAACTGTTGTTGAGGACACTGCAGGTAATGTCAAGGGCCAGCTGAAAATTGCTGAATAACTGCACAGTTTTCAGGGAATTTGCTGAGTCTCCTCTTTTCCTGTACTTCAGTTTCACTGTACAGGCATTTGCACAGGCTGAACTGCAGCAAAACTCATTTCTAGACCTGAGCACCCAGGTGGCAGTGGCTTGAAGGCACTGGAGACCATGTAGGTGACAGCAGGAGTGAGCACAACTGAGACAGATACCACAAATTCATCGCTGCCTTTTCATTTGATGAAATCAAGCTTGCATAGTATCAAATCAGTGCTACAAAAAGCACTCCCAGCCATGTGTCCTTATCTCAGATCTATCTAAAAAATCCTACAACTGCTATTCAAGGTGTCGAGTTTGGGTTATGCTGTGGGTGGGGTGCAGAGGGCAAAGAACAACATACATTTTCCACTGACTCCTGTTACACACTGGACATTTTGCAAAACATCATCCTCTTGACTTGAGCCAAGTCCTACTTTGAGGCATTCAGGCATGCAAGAACAGCATGGTGAAGACACAACAGACTTTTGACAGAAACACATTGCGCTGAAAGGAAGAAGTTTGACATTACCAGTGCAGCAGTAGCAGGGCTCAGCGCTCCTTTTTCTTTCTATGAGATGGAGAGCACAGAAGAGCACGTAGGCAGCGTGTAAGAACCACATCACACAGTAATTCTCCTTGCGTCAGTGATTGTTTTGCTATAGAGAGGATTAACAAGTAAAGGTAATATTTCCCCACTAGAAGGAAAAAGAAAATAAAAAAAGAAGGGCAGATGCAAAGGGAAGGACAGACAAGAAAAAGAGAAAAGCAATTGTCAAGACAGCAGAGAAATACAGACCTTTTTCTTACTGCAATTCTGTCAGAATTAATACATTTTCTGCAACTCTTTCTATTCAATGTTCCCACTGACCCTTGAGAGATGCACCTAGTGGGTTCACGACCAGTGACCACTCTGCCTTTTCCAGACACTGCTTATTACAGGCATGCAGGAGGAGAGTGTTTATTTTACAAACCAAGCAGTATTACTTGCTAACCTACATCTGACTGCTGGATGTGTACTGGATGCCACTCCCACTCCAACTTTGCTCAAGGGATGCATCTGAAACAAACATTTGCTGCAATAATTTTTGTGAGAGTTAACTTTAGAGCACACAGAGAGCCCCACAGCCCTAGCACTGGAGGACAGGACCAGAGTAGAGGAGGAGCCAGCAATGCAGAGCAACGCAAGCCAGCATGCACCATTGCAGCAGCAGGAGGAACTCAAACCAGGCTTTGGACACTGTAAGCCTCCACGGGTGCCGGCACAGCTCTACATGATAGGGCCGCTCATTTTCCTTACCCTTGAACATCACTGGTGGGGAAATAACCACCTCTAGCTGCACCACTAGGTTTTTGTGTTGGAGATGCCCACTTGCCCAGAAGCAGTGCCCCTGGATAATGGATGGGTAGCTCTCCCTGGTGCTCCACAGAGCTAGCGCTGAGCTACATCTGCCCAGGAAAGCAGCACGCCCACCACAGGATCACTGCTGGAACACACACTGCATCCTTGTTTCTGAGTCACACTCAAAAATCAAAGGCATGCTGCTCTGCCACCTTCACCCCAGTGATCTGTGGGGACTGTGGCTCAAGCAGCCTTATGGCACAAGGAACTTGCACAGACACTGTACATACAAGCACATGCATCTTAAAGGATGAAGGTCTGGGGCTGGCCCCACATTTCTGGACTGCAGTGGCACCAGCTGCTCTTTGCATTACATAGGAAGGGTTTCCTTACAGGGCTTAATCTCAGGGCACAGTGTGCCAGTCCACACTCTGCAGGAACACCGTGTCCTCAGTGACCTATCTGTCAGGCCACAAGCACAGTTGGCTGCAGAGACCAGAGTATCTTGGCTGCTATGCTTGGGGACTACCACTAATAGCTTTTGCCCAGATCACTGGCACCCTAGAAATCAGTAGAGTAAGAGAAATAGCAGTAACGGAGTATTGGTTTTCTCTCTAGAAAAAGGTTTCACCCTACTTTCAATTCTGAGAGGAAATTTATCGCTTGGGCAACCATGTCAATTATTCATGGTGTTTGATATGCCCAAGCACATCAGCTGACGCACAAATTTAAGAAGCTACAGTTAAAGAATGTTCCTTCATCTCAGCTTTTACAGATCTGAGAAAACAGGAGATAAATACATATCCCAGAGAGAAACTGTGCTGTGAGATTGTCCAGCCACTGGTCTTTGCTGCGGGGGCCCTCAGAACTGCATTTGCCCTTTCACACTGCAGATCATGCAGATATGTACAGTTCTTAAGCTTTTGCAAGCGTGAAAAACACCATCTATTTAACCACCATTATAGTATAAATTAAGACAGCTTGTCTGGAGTGAAATATGCCTTTTTTTTTTTTAAAGACAAGTCTAAGGTCATCAGATATTGAGAAAAAAAACCAACATCCCCCTAACACTACTTGTTTCTCTTCACCTGAAGACAATCACTCACCTGCTCCACTGCTACAGCTTTGTTCTCCATCCCAATGCTTTGTACAGTATTACTACCATGAACAGGAATTGTTCAAGAAAGTAAGTGAAATCCTACAGCTTATGGGAGATCCAATGCCAAATTAGGCATTAATGCTACCTTGTCACCTTGAAGATCTTTGTATGCAATTCCTTCAGTTGTTGGGAAAAGGAGCACTTGGAAAGAGAAATTAAAATTAGTTGTGCTAAGAGGGTTTTTTTGCCTCTCCTCAGCAAGTGGTTTCTCTACTCATGCTCATTTCCACTTTTTTTTTTTTTGGTGGTGCTAAAGTAACCTTACCCTTGCGTGCCAGTCCACCATAGTTCAGGATAAAGTAACCATTCTTCTGTCCTAGGGGACACAGGCACTCTTACAAGAGCGTTATAAAGCCCTGCATCTTCAGCATCTTACCTGGTTGATAACATATACTCCATAATCTAGCTGCTGCCTCTGTAGAATTGGGTGCAGGTAATAGAGCCAGTACTTCAGATGCTCCTCTCGGTTCCTGAATGGTATGATTATTGCTACTTTCTGAAGTGCTACACAATCCTTTGGAGCAAAACGACCTCCTGCTTTAACCTCTGGGTTTATTTTTGCCACTTCTTCTAGGTTCACAGGCTGGGAAAACTCCACACGCAGTGCACCAACTGGAAGAAAGGCAGAGCAGAAAGCAAGTTAGCACACACAATCTGTTTCTCTGAGCACACATCCTTTACATACATTGTTTTTCCGTTTTGTTTTGTTTTGTTTTGTTTTTTAAAACCAGAGGTTTGGATCCAAACAAAATCCCAGCAGTGCATGGAGGTTTTGAAGTTTGGACCAACCATACCTGAAGCAACCACACAACACCAATCACAGCAAACCCACAAATGCTGTAGCCTCTTGGAACCAGACCCTGAACAAGCCGCTGACACCAAATGAGTCTTGGAAGTCATCCTATCTGCATGGTAAACCAACAGGTGCACTCCTACTGTCATGTGCACTACAAAACCAGTCTAGAGAAAAGCATCATCCTCTGTGCCCTCATACACCTTACGCAGCATTGAGAGTCCAGCACTTCAAAAACAGCCCTTCTCTCCTACCAATGACATTACTTATGCCAATGCTAGCCACATGCAAAGTGAACAAAACCCCCTTTCTTGTTTGGTTTTCTTTTTCCTTATAAATACTTTCAGTGTTCTGTAGGCATGCCCATTATTTAATATAAGTCCTGTACCAGAGCAGCTAAAAAAAAGTAAATCCAGATTTGCATGTAGGTTGGCAATTCCTGTGCACAGTTTCAACAGCAGCAGATCTTGAAACTGCCAAAATAATCTGTGCCAAAACTGATGTGTGAAACTGAGAAGACCCCTGGCACAACAGAGAGGATGGCAGCCTCTGAGCTGCTCAAGGCTGAGCTCAGGGTGAGAGAGCAGTGACTGCTTGGGGGACTGATATAGCCAATGAGATCTACTTTGCAAGACTTCAGCTCACATTGTGATTTGCTTACCAGGGTTTCTCTCCCTTGCCACACTGGCTCTGAATCAATCCCTCTTGTACACTTTATCCATGGGTCTGGGGCTACATATAGCATTGCTGACCACAGCCCTTTCATGGATGCCCTCTCCTAACATTCAGGCTGACCTATCTGTAGTATATGCTACTCCATCCCTGATGAAGAGACTTGCTGAAAACTCCTAATAAGCGTGGTAGCTGCCCACAGAAGGATCTCTCTCGCTGCAGCTCAGCTCCCAAAAAATGCTCTACAGTGGGTGGGGATGCTGAGGCCCTTATGCATAAAGCAGAAGGTCTTCAACATAAACACATAGCTGGAGATCACTCCTTAAAGACTTGGTTGCTGCACCCTGACCCTCCACCCTGCCCTCCACCTGGGAGTGAACATGTGCACGCTTGTGTATGCATGCACTCGCACAAGTTTTCTAGGGCTACTGTCTCCTCTGCATTTGCTGATGAGATCCCCAGGCTGCTGGCACGTGCACATGAAAGTGTGCAAGTGTGCTGCACTTATGCAGCCTCTTGAGAAGGGGACAAGAGGGATTTTTAGAGCTCTAAAAGACAGCAGCAGCCACAATCAACCTTGTGCATACTCCAACACGTGACTACTGAACAGGAGAAATAATGATCCAGGCTCATAATACATTCCCTGGTCATTTATCTAGAAGAAGCTACTTTAGTTCAGTTGTGCAACTCCACAAACCTGTGCTCATTTAGGCAGAAGATGGCAAGAAGGAGACTGCCCAAGCAGGTGGAGGCAGCCCCACAGGAAGCTTTGCTGCTGGATTCAATGCCTGCACAGTGCTGTCAAGAGCTTGCTGAAACCAGCATCACAGGCAGGACCCATGGGGATCTCCTGATCATTCCATTTTGCATAGGTTAAACAGCTGTGTTGGCAAGGTTCCCCCTCACACAAGGTGAAGGCAGGGATTTCTCAGAGCCTAAGCAGTGGGATCAGCCTGCCCATACTCTCAGTAACCCCAGGGTTCCCAGCTGCACCTCAATATTGCTGTGCAGTTGCCTCATGGCACAAGCTGGGTCCTGTGGATGCCTGCCCTGCGGCTGCATGGCTGGAGCCACAGCCTCTCTGGCTGAAAGGCAGCTTGCAGGGAGAGTTGGAAGGGTGCTCTGCAGCGGAAGAGGCAAGAATGGGAGGAACTGGGGCAGGAAGGAACATGCAGCAGCATGACTGGGACAAGAGCTCAGACAGAGGTGGTAGGATTGGGCCAGGCACAGCCATCCCCATGCCAGTAGGTCAGGCAGGGAAGAGGCGTCACAGCAGCGAGCCCAGCAGGGGCTGGAGGGGGAGATTGCACCTTTTCCTGTGAATTTGGTTATCACTTCCCTGCCATGGTGGCAAGGGCTCTCCCAGAATAATTCTGACCTCAATCCACCTCCGTATGTGTTTCTCTTACCCATCCATCTGCCCTGTAGGAGATCAGCACTCACAGTTAGGACGATGCACTTTTGAGCACCTAATGCAGCAGAAGGTATTGTGCTGGCCTTGGCCAGGGAATGGGATTACACTGGGCATCAGTGCCCAGGTATGTTATTTCACTGCCTTGCTCACACACCTTGCCACCAGCAGCAGGACCAGCCTGGTGGGATGCTGCGGGAGGCAGCAAGGCAGAAGCAGCACATCCCTTACTGAGGCCATGCCAGCCCAGTGGCTTCCCAGGCGCTGGCCATTCCACCCAGCACTAGCGTGGGCTGTGGTCCCGGCTCCCGGGTGCTGCTCTCATGAAATAAGTGTGAACCGCATCAGCCCAGGGGATGTGCACTCATGTGCAGCATTAGGGGGAAGGAAAGGAAAGTGTCCCATTTAGTTGAATTTACAGGGGAAATGTCTGTTGGAGGCTTGCAAGCTCCAGCTGGGCAAGGACAACCACAAGCTTCTGGACACTGCAAGCATGGTTTTTTGCAGTCTGGCACTTGTTGCCAGCCCGTGGGGCCAAACACAGACCTCTCATCCCACCAGTGCTTCCTCTTGTTTACCTTCAAGAGACTGGAACCTCAGCAATATAAAAATGGGAAAGGAAAATGCATTCATGATAAAAAACAGCTACAGAAATTCAATAGTTTCAGAGTCTTAAAGGACATTGGTGAGAGATTATCTGTACTGTTCCAAATCTTCAGAGAATCAAATCAGTTTTAAAGGCAGCACACCTTGCAAATGCTACCCCAAGGGACATAGACAACATGCAGGTCAGTGAGGAGACCCCAGGCACTGGTGCCGGTACATGTACAGCAAGTTAGCTGCCTCCAGGTCTGGCTTGACGTGAATCACCTGGATAATACATTCAACAGTCTCAGTAAGAATACGAAAACATAAAAGACTTGAATTGGCTGTTTTCAAATACAGAACAACTAAAACAAACTAGACTTCATAAACGCATGGGCTGATAAAAGCAAAAGCCAAATACCACCAGCTGCAAATTGATGCTTTCAGTTCACTTCCCAGGCAGGACAAAGATAAAGACAAATCTACAAACACAGGATTTCCAGCTGGTGAGCAGACACAGTTCCGGTTGCTAATTTTAAATAATTTTGACTAAAATTTTACTACCTGGATAGCAAGCAGCCCCAGTCTCCCACAGACACTGACTCAGGACATGGTCTGCTTGATACCAAGGAAATGTGTGAAGTTTGCTCTGAGTGCTGTCCCATCAGCCAAAAACTATATCCGTATCCATGTTTACTAGGTAAACTTTACAGCTCGATTCACTCCATCTCAATCTTTTCTGCTTCTGTTCAAGGTGACTGCCTGACACCGGAGCTGTACAGAGTCCCTGCTAAAAACAGACAGGCATGACAGAGCTATGTGGACTTGCATTTCCAGTCACTCGTCCAACCCAGGATTTGTAGGCAGAGACCTCTTGGGTTCGGAGTTACAGAGCTTCAACAGAGCAGCCTCAAAAGCTGCCACCATACATTTTTAGCAAAAGAAAACCTCGAAAACATGAATAAGCAACTGTCAGAAGCTTGCAAAAGCACAGCATCACATCGAAACACTTCAGAAGTTGTAAAAGGAGGGTTGGGGTGGCAGTGGTAGGGTAAGAGAGATAACCATGAAAAAAAAAGCCAGCATGTTCCTGGCCCCTCATCTCTGACCTCCAGAAGCATTTCTGCTGATAGGGAAGGTGCACAGGAAAAGTGTTGGGCAGGCACAAATACCGGTTGCTGTGCACACAAAACAGGAAGCAGCTTCTCACATGAAGCAAAAGGCGAGGCTTGCAAAATGCCAGAGGCAGTGGAGCACTCCAGCCTCAGGAACCTGGCTCACACCACCAGTGATTTTCTCATCCCCTACTACCCAACAACCATGCATGCTTGCCGCAACAGCTAAACCTCTTTGCTGCGCGAGGCTGCCAGCACGTGTCCTCTCCAGTGATCATCCTGCTGACCCAAATGAGGAGACCCTCATGCTGAAAGCCCAGAATTCACTCAGCCTGATGCTACAATAAATCATGACCCTGCTTCAGCCCTCCTGGACCATAGATTCTGGAAGTGCTAGGAGAACTCAATCAGCAACACCCTGCAGAGACAGGATTATATTCGTACATCCCCAGGGCAGCTGTGGACAGGATGATGCCACACACATCCAACAAGCTGGTAGTAGGTGATACAAGATGGGGCATCAGCCACAAAGGGCGGCCCTGGTGGGGTTCAGGTGTGATGGATCAAGGGGAAAAACCCTTCCCCATGAATGCAGGGCAGTCCCAGCAGAAGGAGATATGAAGAAAGGCAGCTGAGTTCATGGGCAGGTTTGGAAAGGTGATCTAGCAGACTGAATTGCCCTCCCACATACATCACTGGGAAAAACAGCAAAATCCACCTGCGTGCTTTAAACTGGGCACAAATCTCAGATGTTTAATTTAGTGAGAATTGAAAGCTAAAGTGTGCAGCACAGAGGGTGGAAAAAATCTTTTCCCAAATAGAGCAGAAACGAACGTTTCTGTGGCTGAGGCCAAGAGCCGGGCACTGTTCTCCAGTCACCAAACCATGTGCACACCCACACTGGCATGCTCAGATAAACCTCATGCAAAAGGAAAGCTGGATGAGAAAAGCAGAAATCACAGAAAGGAGAAAAAAAACCAAAACCCTCTCTCTTTGCAGGGGCCCAGCAGAAAAGGGAAGTCCCCCGGCTGGGAAAAAAACCCCAACAGCTCCACCCCGGAAAACAAGGGGGCAAGTCCCCCTAACCCCCGGCTGTGGAGCAGGGGTTCCTCAGCCCCCAGACCCACGTGGCAACTCCAGGGCAGTCAGGTAGCTGCATCCCACGGCAAGTATTTCCTTTTAAAATCAGCTAAACTTCAGAGCTGTGCCAGCACCTATGCAGGCGGCACCAGCCAACCTCAAACTGGGGTTCAGCCCCATGGTGGCTAGCCAAGACCCACGGACCAGTCGACCCGAGCACATCACCTCACTCAGCTGGGTCCTCCAAGCAGCCTTTTGTCCTGGCATGCGACCCACCAGCCGGAACAACCACGGGGACATCTCTGTTTCCTTGCAAACTGGCTGGCAGCTACTGCCTGCAGCTCTCACTCCCTCAAGAACTATTAAAAAAAATTAATTTCCTTGTGTCTGGCTAGAAATATCTCAGCAGGGGGAAGGAAAGGCTTTCCAAGGAGTGGGATATGTTTTCTTTGGCTGGTCTACGCTTGCGAAGTTTGATCCTCTTACAGATACCTGTTACGTTGATGCAAGGGTCCTAGGTGGGCTCACACAGCGTCTGGAATCTGCAACCATGGACCCCAAAGAGAAACAGGCTGAAAAACATGAGGACGCATTGCACACACCGGCAACATTCGGTCTGCAAAATGGCAGGTTTGCCTGATTAACTGAGAAACCACAGCCAGAGAACAAGATTTCTTACTGCAACCCCAAATGCTGCTTATTCCAACACAAGGTATCATGCTAGCATAGGATGGCTTTAAAAAAACTAAGAAAGACCTTCATTTCCACAAGAAGAGAAGCAAAAGTCCTTATCAGTGGCTCAAATCCAGCACATGCTCATTGAAGTAGGTTTGAACCAGTCTCCCTTTGAGCGGGGCAATCTGTATGCGATTAGCCCCGCTCTCTGCTGCTGCAAAATTAAATTCCAGGCCCTCAAACAGCAAACTCAAAACAAATAAACAGAGAGGCCCAGATCAGAGAAAAGGCTGAGCTGCCCCACACCAGGAACCCCTCACCCTACCTCAGGGCAGGATGGGCAGCTCTCTTGGGCTGAGTGGCAACCCAGGGGCAGCTCCAAGTCAAAAAGGCAGCCCCCGTGCCTGATCCCACCTAAGCAGCGGTGGTTGCACCTGGATCCTGCGCTGCCCTGGGGCTGGGACACGCTCCCCAAATAGAACAAGTGAGCACCACGTGCCAGGTGAGGCAGAAGTACGTCCGTCTGGCTGAAACTCAGCCAGGGTTTGGGTACCCCCAAAAGCACAAAGTGCTGCTGGCACTGGGGAGGTTGGGAAGTGAGGAAGACAAGGACAGGGCATTGTGTGCCAGGGAAGGTGGCTGCTGAAACACTGCTGCTCCCAGACAGCACAGGTATGCAGAAAGCCATCTTGTAAAGTCTTTACAAGGATGTCTCCAGCATCAGGGAGACACGTTTGCTGGTAAATGCCCTTAAAGCAAGTCCAGCAGCACCCCAGCCTGGGGACCTTGGGTAGGAGAGGTGATAGAAGCCACCCTCTTTCAGACAAACATCTGCAGGGGCTTGGGGACTGCCCCAAGCTCCTGCAATTCAGCTGCAGCCAGGAGGCAGCTGGAAAGGCTGTTTGCTGTGCTCCAGGATTACCAGTGGCAGTGGCTGCTGCTTGACCATGTCTGAAGACGCTAATCCACACGTCTGGAGAGTTAATCCACATGTGGCTCACCAAGCACATCTTCTTGCAGGCAGGAGCTCTAGGCACTGATTTGCACAAAGGAAAACACTGTCCTGTTAGGGACGCCCTGGAGATACAGGGGCAAGCTGGACACTGACAGCTCCATCTGCATCCCAGAAAAAAACAGACCTATGGCCCCACCACTGCAGCACTGCTGTGAACTGGGTGGCTCTGTCCCAAAAACCTCCTGCCCCAGAGAAGGGTGTGCAGGAGGGAGGGAGGCGAGCTGTAGATGCAGGGTGATGGCTGGAGAGGAAGGTCCTCTGGTGAGGAGAGGAAGTGAGTGGTGGAGTCCAGCAGCCCAGGCTAGCCCAGCACGTTGGGCTTACTCTTGAGGCCACCAGACTCGGAGCACCTCCCTGCTTAGAACCAGGCAGCCTCAGCCCCCTATCCTTTGGGGTGGAAGGGGTCCTCATTACAGCAACAATGTCCTCCATATGTTAAGTGAAGTCAGACTAAGCAGGTCCACGACACAAGAGAAAAGTTGCAAGCTTAACTGAATTCTACATTCAAGTGCAGTCCAGGAAGCTGCAAGTGTCTGTCTCTTTCTGAAAAACACAATCTTGGCCCAGTTTCCACAGAAATTAGCTGTTGCCTCAGATCAACCACTGGCAAAGAAACAAACACATTATAAAACACTAGATGCACCAAATGGAAAACTTTCCCTTTATACCCAGCACATCCCATCTGTTGTGCCATGACCCTGAAACAGCTGCTTTCCAGGAAGGCACAGTACCTTTCTAAGTAAGTTTGCAAGCCCCATTAACAGTCCTTGACCTTCACTTTGACCAGAGAAGAGGGTGCTAAGGATGCTTTCACCAGACATGCTGCTCCTTGCCTGCTGACAAAGCCTGTGGTTCAGATGTACGACATGCTCCCAGCTACACGGGTAGTGGTGGCAGAGCTGTCGGCAGTGTTGCCAGGATCATGCAGCTGCTCCCTGCCAAACATCTTAAACATATTCTTTGGAAAAGTTTAACACAGTTTCTCAACCTCTCTTTTGAGGCCAAGGAAGACTAACTTTGATCAAACTTGTCCACGTGTTAGCTCCCCCTCCCCCAGCTCTCTCCATGCTCTTCTCTTTTGAGTTTCTGTTTTACTTTTTCAAAACAAGGCAGAGGAGGGACACAGCACAATCCCAGCGTTCAACCAGGAGCAAAGTAATGCCTGTAGCACCCTAACTAGGAGGGAGGCGGGGGAGATGAGATAGCAGCTGCATTGGACAGGTTCAATTAAACAAAAATAAAGCAAAGCAGATGCATTGAAGTTCGTATGAGAGGAGGGGAAGATACCATGTGTAAGCAAATGCCTTCTCCACTGCTTGGTATCGTTAAGTGACCCACGGATTTGGAAGCCCCTGGTTTCTGAAGCAGAAAGTCCCCACAGCGAGACAAAGCCCATGAATCCAGGCGGGCAATGTGATAGGAATCAGATACCAGGCATGCCAGCCCTACCAAATCAAGATCTGCTAGGACTCTGCCAGTACTAAAACATCCTTTACCTCTGCCCATGCTATGTCCACATATACAGAATCCTCAAACTAGATTGCCTGTAAACTCATGGACCTCTCAGGCAGCCCATAACCTCAAATAACTTCTTTAATACAGGCACTAAGCATCACCACTGATTTGATAGTCTACCTCTGAATGAGCCTGAAAGCACTATAACACCCCCAGCACTTATCTTCACCCTCTACAGATCAGAGTGACTGCTAGCACTGACTAGACATGCATCCGAAGTCGTGCATCAAAGAGAAAGCCCATGCCATACGTCCTCCCACCTCCAGCTAGGCAAAGAAGCTTCTTTCTCTCAATGCCTGGATTTTCAAACATGCCTTACTAACAGTGAGTAGCACCAGTTTCTAAGCAGGACTCTGGCATCTCAAAGAAAAAGTTGTTTTTCTTGCATGCCCAAGATCTCCTACCAAATACCCGCTTGGAAATTGTATTCTTTTTTAAACATTACTGAAAAATAGTGCCTCTCTAGTGGTGTGTGCTTTGGACAGTTCACTGGTTCGTATATTAACTTAAGGGTTTTTTTGTTTTGTTTTTTGTTTTGTTTGTCAATATCCCTTAATTGTTAGGGTTTGAGGTGAAAAGCTATTCAGCCAGACACTTGACTGTCATGTGTTTAGCACAGTTGAGCCATCTTTGCCACAAAAGGGTAAAAACACATGTCTTCAGTCTGCCATTCCATAACAGCCACACACAGCATCTAGATGAAGGTAAAAAATGCTGTAGGAGGCAGCTGTATTCTAAAATAACCTCTATAAACAACACATGGTTTTGATCAGGCAGGACTTGAAAGTGATATCCCTGAAATACAGATAAGCCTGTCCATTAGATTCTACTTGGTAGACTTCTGGCATTAAAAGAAAAAGACTGCTTTAAGGGGAGCTCTTGGAGAGGTATCTTCATACCAAAGAACATGCCCAATTCTCCACTCTCCTGAAACCAGCAGTTACATAACAAGCTCATCATCAAAACACCAGGACCTCATGGAAAAGGTAGAAGAAAAGGACTTTACTGTTTTAAAAGCACTTAGGACAACATACATACTACTCCTATAGGGCAACTTCTTAAAATTTTCATTAACAACAAAAAAGAAAAAACACTTTCTTTTTTCCCAGCTCCTAAAGAACATATCAATTTGTGGAGTGGACACCTTCAGGATATATCTGAATTTACTTGCTTTTGCTCTTCTCAGAGGTTGAAATTGCGTGGCAGCAAGCAGGCTCTGCTTCTCAATACCGCATTTAAGAACTCTTTGGCATACAGCTCTAAACTGGAGCATAAATTCAAAATGCGTATAATACCTTATATTAGAGGATTCTGTAGCTCTCAAGGACTCTTAATTCAAAGTTGAATTATGGTATTATTTCCTCAGCCCTGACTTATGCTTTTAAATTATAAATAAAGGCAAGTGAACCATAAAAGCATTTTAAATTTGGCAGCTTCTTGCAGAGATTAAACCTCATTCAGCTGATGTATTTGCTGCAGAGCCAGACAGCAGCGACTCTGAACTACTCTCTTTAAACATTGCTAAAGAGAAAACTCAGGACCTCTGAAATGAGTACCTGGCTATTTAACCATTCAAAAAAGCCCAAGCAGCTCAGTCACACCTGTCCTGTGTGATTTGCCACATGCTTCCCAGCAACAAGAGGGAAGAAAATTTCAAAAAAAAAAAGAAGGGGTGAGGTAAACTTCAACAAATTTATGTTAATGCAGAGGGAACAGGGCAGTTGGAGCTACTTGTTCCCATTAAGGCACTTCTCCATGGCGTTGGGAAGGTGACAATCACAGGAGGGTGCTTGCTGTTTCCTGTTTGTAATGTCCATACCAATAAGGAGCTTTGTGCACAAAAAGAAGAAGGTTTTTTAAATTGTGGATGGGTGAATTAAGTGTAGGAAATGCCTATGGAGTGTACACCTCTCCACCCCTCATCACTGGCCTTAGAGATATATGAGATCTTGATCAGGGCAGACTCAGCTCTGACCAACATCTGAGGCATGACAGGATTATTTTACAAACACTATTTGCTACCAAAATCTGGAAAGAGTAGAAAAAAAATGGAACACCCATCAGGTTTCACATCTACATGCTGGCTTTGATGCCATGAGTGCCAGCCTGCATCTGAATGCGTGCAACCCACAAGTACTGCAGGTCACACAGCTAGAAACTATCTGCCTACATTGTGAAAGGCCTCTTTCTGCTTGGCCCTGTGGCTCTCACTCTAAACTCTGTAACCACTTTTAACAGTCTTATTTGGCCTTTGGCGGATTCTGCAAATTGCACTTAAGATGTTACAAAAATGGTATAAAATATTTTAATTGATCTTTCAGCAACAACTAACTCTGATAACGCTTTTAATCTTGGGGACTCTAAGAGCATTTCTCTAAACTGCAGGCATTTCAAAAGCACATGACTCACTCCTGAGAGGTTCGGGATAAGTGGAGACCATTTAAAGCAAAGCCATATGCATAAAAGGCTCCCACATCCACTCTAAGAGGGCAGGTTTGCACAGCTGCTTTCAACTTGAAGGTTTTTAGGGGAAAAAAGTGAAAGATATGAATAAAAAACAATAACAAAACAAAAAAACACCCAAACCCATAGCTCAGTTCCTTTTAGTGACCTCAAAACCGCCTTCCTAAAATAACAAAGCAGTCATTTATAATTTACATATATTGATCCATAAACAGCTGACCAGCCAGTAAAGAGAGAAACTCTGAATTTCTGTGTCAGTTTCATAAATTGAAAACCACAGGTAGCTTCTCGAAAGCCTCTTTCCTTGTGGTCTCCGGTGATAAACGTGCCTGTGCCAACACGGCACGAGACGATCCCCAGTATCCAGACCCCAAACAGCTTGTGGCCAGGCCTCTCCAACTAGAATGTCAGCAGGTCCAGCTAACCAATTCCACCTACACACGGGAGGGTCCGTTTAGGGAGCCGCTGCTACAAGCAGCAAGGTGGGCGACAGCCTTGGAAAAAAGCTGAAATTTCACTTTGCCTCGTGACAGAGCCAGTGGATCAAACAGTTCCAGGTGACCCGCGAAAAAAATGAGAGCACCGGCGGGCTGCCTCCCAGCATCGCGGCGGTCTTGGGAAAGGCCTGTGGGAAGCACAGTTCTGGTGCAGACAAAACAGACACCAGGCTGCCACGTATCAGGATACTGTATCACAGGGAAAAAAAAAAAAAAAAAAAAAAAAAAAAAAAAAAAACAAAAAAAAAAAACCGTGGGAAGCACCGCCGGGATGCGTTACAACTGTATTCATGGCCCTGCCTCGCAGCGCTTTTCACGTCCCCGGCGCACACAAAAGGCTGCGAGAGCGCTAAACAGCCCGTCCGATCCTTCCTGCAAGGGTTGCGCAAGAGGAGCGCTTTGGGTAGAGCTCCCGGAGGAAATTACCCAGCCGCAACCTGACAGAAACCTACCCGGGACGGGGAGGCCGGACGAGCATCCCCTCGGGATTCTCCCACAATGCCTCTGGGCCGAGCACCGTGCCGCTGTCGCACCTGCGGGGACTGGCCCTGCCGAGCCGCTCTGGGACCGGGAGCACCATCCCCACGGGGAGAGACCCTACGGAGCCTCACCGGGACCGGGGGCCATCGTGCTCAAGGGACAGACCCTGCCGAGCCTTACAGGGATCGAGGCACCGTCCCCGCGGGGACAGACCCTACGGAGCCTCTCTAGGACCAAGGCACTTGTCCCCGCGGCGATAGACCCTACCTAGCCACTCCGGGACCGGGGGACACCGTCCTGACAAGACACTCGGGACCGGGGCACCGTCCTCACAGGGACAGACCTTACCGAGCCTCACCGGGACCGGGACACTGTCGCCCGCCCGCGACGCGCGCTGCCTCCCGGTCCCCCCACCCTGCCCCCCCCGCTCCCCATCCCCGGGGGGCGCTCACCGAGCAGCGGGGAGGTGCCGGGGCAGGGGGCCGGGGCCGGGCCGGGCGGCGGGCGGGAGCGGNGCGGGCGGCGGGAGGCGCGGCGGCGGCTCGGGGCTGCCCGGCGGCCCCAGGGCGCTGCCCGCCAGGTAGTACAGCAGCGTGGCGGAGAGGTGCAGGGCGCAGAAGGCGACGAGGAGACGGCAGGCCCGCTGCAGCGAGGTGCCGGGCAGCGACGGCTCCTTCATGCCGCTGCGCTGGCGGGGAGCGTCGCCCGCCCCGCTCCGCGCCGCCGACGGGGGACGGGGACGGGCGGGGGGCGGGGGCTGCTCCGCCCGCGGGGGGCGGCCCCTGGGCCTGGGACCCGCCCGCCGCCGCCGCGAGAGCCGCCCTCCACGGCATCCCGCCCACGACCCCCGCAGCCCTCCCCGCGTCCTCCTCCTTCCCGGCTTCCCCTTGTCGTAATCGCGCCCCAGCGTCCCTCCCTGCCGTCCCTCTCCCGCCATCCCGTCCCGCCACCCCTTCCTCATCATCCCTTCCCATAATCCCACCCCGGCATTCCACCCCGTCATCTCGCCGGCCTCCACCAGCGTCTCTCCTCACATCGCAGCTGGCCCCTGGACACGCATCCCTCTTCACCTGGCTTTCCGGCAGGACACCCGGTAACGTCGTGTATAACCCTGGCTTCAGGTTTACACGAGTCACTGTAGCACCGTGCAAAACTGCTCGGCTTTATCAGAGGGCATTAGAGACAGCTATGAGCTGCTGCTAGATTATCGCGGAGGCTGTATTTGTGTTTGTGCCCCTTGCTGAGCTGCACATGGTCTTCACTTGGCGTGGCGAAGTCTTAACTATAGGTTTCTATTAGCTCAGTGGAGCTTTTTTCAAAACATTTTCTATACAGCAAAAAAAAAAACACCAAGACCACTTTTTTTGTTGAACAAATCACAGAACCTCAGGTCCTTTTGCAGGAGTTCTCCGTCCAAACATCCTGCTCGGAGCAAGACTATTGCCAACAGTAGCAGAAGTCAGTTCTGGTTTTGTTCCCCTGAGCCCTGAAAGCTGCCCAGCCTGGGGATCTCCACTTCTCTGGTGCCCTGCCCCACATTCCTGAGGAAGGAGTTTCCTCATGTCCATCATTAAGCCAGAAGTACCTGGCCAAGCAGATCTGGGCATCATCCAACATGCCTGAAAGTGAGTCCAGGAGCCTGGAAAGAAACCAACTTGGAGCTGTCCTGTCAGCCTGTCTCAGCCAGCAGCAGTGATGGTAGGAGATCTCAGTGTTGTCCTTCGGTGAGAGCAGCAACAATCAGGTAGCCAGTGCTAATTTTGCTGTTCCCCTGGATACTGCAGGCACCTTGCTCACAGGTGACTGGAGAAAGGTCAGTGACTCACTCACAGGGTGAGCAAGACTGACAGCTGACCAGGCAAAATCCTGCTGGTAGTCTTGCAGACTT
The DNA here is from genome assembly GCA_013389865.1 of Piaya cayana. Taxonomy (NCBI): domain Eukaryota; kingdom Metazoa; phylum Chordata; class Aves; order Cuculiformes; family Coccyzidae; genus Piaya; species Piaya cayana. The sequence goes on from WAAB01021352.1 coordinate 166,670, forward strand.
GCATGTACCTGGTTAGCCCTGTGAGCCTCAAGTGCCTTGGGGAGACTGGGTGACACTCAAGTGGTTTTCAAGTGCTATAAGGAATTCCTGCCAGTAGTCCTTAATGCTACTCTTTCATGTTACTGTTTATTTTGTCTCATGAAAACAAAGTCACTGCAAGAAGTTGAACCTATGTTCTTCTCACTGGTTAGACGCCACTCCCATTTCCCTCAGCCCTCGTGGTCTGTTGATTTCAGCAGTCTCCAGTGCTGCTTGGTGGACCGCCAAAGTGCTGGTTTGTGGACCCGGGATCTTGTCCAACATCTTTGGATGCTCCTTTGATGCTCATTCAGTGACTTCTCACAGGTACTCTTCCAGGTTAATATGCTGCCTCTGGTCTTTGAAGAAGTGTACCATGTCTTATTCTTTGGCCTCCAACACCACCACTGTTTCTTAGACTCAAGGCTGGCACTCTTTGGTGAGATCAAATGCTGTGTATAGCTTTTTCTCCTAGTTTGTGTTGAGGTTTGTACCAGCTGGACTTCACTAGATCAGTGCTTTGTCTGGTCTGATGTACTGATGTTCACTGCTACACACAAGCAAGCACACATGCTTTTTTATTACTGGCTGTGTTGAAAACCAGCAGGACATAGTCTCAGTTCATGGTGGTGTGCTGAGTGAGCAGAACTAGGAAGAGAATGACCAGGAAGTATGGCTGTTGCCATCAGTGGGGGAGTCTGCACTCAGCTTTAAAAATTTAAATGGTCAGCAGTCTCTAGGAGCAGTTTTAAATCTGGACAAATCTACGTTGCTCTGGGGCAAAGCAGTTTCCTTTTTTTCTGGCAGGACAAGGAGTTGACTCCTCAGAGTCTCTTTGTTCTACTTAAGGGGCTTCCACTAGCCACTGAAATCTCCTTTGGAAGATGGACATCGCTTTCATCATGTGGAAGCTTGTTATCCTGCAGTCAAGGTGCATGACCAGAGACATCTGCTTCTTCTTTTCTATGCAATTATGCATTTCTCAGTTCTTCCTGATGCATTTTGCAAGTCAACCCAATAATCCCTGTGTGCCCTGGATAAACCCAATGCTGTGAGCGTTATGATGACAATGCTGGTGTCCGTAGCACTAATGCTATCACTGCTTCCATTGCAGTCAACATTCAACTAAGGATCAGCTCATAAATTGCCTTCTCCAAGAGGAAAACCCAGCTTTCCAAGCCACCAGACATCTTTTATGGATTAGTTAGCAAAAGGCAACACAGCAATGTGACTCTTAGCAGACAGTTCATTCCTCGGAACTTGCAGATCAGTCCAGAGTTTCCATGTTTCACTGCCGTCAGCAAATACTCGGACTTGTGCTAGTAAAACTTCTTTCATTTCTTTCAGCTTTGAACGGGGCACTTGTAGGGGAAGTTCCCTGTAGTGCATTGAGAGTCAGACCTCAACTGTGACTCAAGATAGAGTCCTGTTGATTTTCTGTGACACTATTATGTATGTCACATCTGCACAAGCAATAGCAAAAGAAGTTTGTATTCAGCACAGTGTTCAGTACAAATATCTGAGATTTAGAAAATGTCTAGCATGTTTTTTGTCACAGGTCTGTTGTAGCACCCTGCCACAAATGCCTGCTATGCTTTGTGTGAGTGGTGTTAAAATATTGCCATTTTTTCCATGGGACCACTGCCTTGCTTGCACTCAATACAGCTCTGGAAGTAGAGCAGGGTTTTGTGATGAAAGAAGCCTCTGTTGCAGCCAAAGATTGTTTGCATTCTGTACACAAGGAAGTGTACAATCATTTGTGTGTGGACAAACATAGGTATTGAAATCTCACTATGCAATGGCACACCTATTTTTGGTATAGAGGTAAGATGTTTCATTGAATCCACGAACAAGGAAGTAGAAATATAAGCCTTAAAGGAAAAACGCATACATGCATGTTTGTAGGCTAAATCTGGCTGTGAATGCTGCATATCAGCCCTCTCCAGCTTTTCACCGTTGCCGTCTCCACACCAGCCCAACCTGTGAAAAGGCCTTAGATATGTCACTTTACCAGTCATACCCGAATCAACTTCTAGCTTTCTGGCTTCATTGTGGTAGTGATGTTCTCTTTTGCTGAAGCTGTTTTGTAACCTTCTCCCTACAAAGCTGTGTGACTACACTGCTTTGCTGCACATGAATACATCTGTCCATCCACCATGCCTAATGGGTTGGAAGTCTGATATTAATCAAACTTGGCAGTTGGAATAGATCATAAACATCCAGAATACTTGCTGAAACAAGCCATCATGGTGTAACAGAGCGAAAGTTCACTGGTAACATGGCAAGACTTTTGTAGTCAGGCATCAAAGTATGAGCGGGAAAAGGTAGGCTATAAAGCCCATACTCTAAGAAGAAAAGCAAAGTTCCAAAGGAGCATGGCAGAATGCAGGAAAGGATGTGCATTTAAACCAAATGGTGGAGTTGAACCCTGCAGCTCAAGGAAGGATTTGTTTCAGTGTGATCTTTCCAGGTCCACTGAGGTCAGTGTTTTAGCCACAGGGGTAGCACCAACTGCTGCCACAGGGCAACTGCTCCTTGCCCGAGGAGCATGTGTGGTTGTCACCAGCAGTGCAGGGCTGTACTCACACAGAAATGCCCTGTCCAGTGGTCTACAGCAAACCATGGACCCTCTGAGTTGATGATTTGTGGAGTTAATGGTGACTGACCCCAATGCTGGGGAAAGTCATGGAACAGGTGATCTTGAGTGATATTGCAAAGCACATGCAAGAGAACTGGGTGATCAGGCCCAGTCAACATGGGTTCACAAAAAGCAAGTCATGCCAAACTAACCTAATCGCCTTCTATGATAAAGTGACCGGACTGCTGAATGAGGGAAAGGAAAATGATGTATCTT
>WAAB01021353.1:0-38337 GCA_013389865.1 Piaya cayana
TTCCAACCTAATGATTCTGTGGTATCAATGTGATACACATCCAGGGAGCAGACATCATCCTCAAGCCTGTAAAAGAAATGCCTACAAGACATTTTTCATAGCTTTGTCTCTCTCTTAGACTATGCACAGCGCAGGTGTGATGTTTAGTTTCACAACATAAACCTCCTCAATTACTCTGCTGTCTAAACTACTACTTAAATATAATAGATGACTAGATTATTCCTCACCTGAAGAGAGGAATGGTAAACCATGTGCCCATTTTCTGTATTACACTGTAGCAATCATTATGGATTCTCAGCTGTAGAATTCAAACCTATCTCCTACATACCAAGAGCATGCTTATCAGGGTATGTGGCACATTTGAAATCCCTGTGCTGTGCATTCAGTGCCATCATGTAGTATTAGAAACTGTCAAAAGTTCCACATCAAGATCCTCAGAAGATAAAACCTCAGGGTTTCATTTTGTGCATAGTAAATGAAAGAAAGCAGAAAACAGATGCTACTAACACCCAGATTACCTAAAACAGATTGGTATTTTGAGCACTGAAAGCAAATGTTCTGAAATAACATTTTACTGGAGAACTTAGAGGGGCACAGGGGGGTTGAGATGTTTGTTGACTCTCAGTGCCAAAATGGTTGAGGCATATTATTCTCTTGGAAGCTTCCGATGCTTTTCTTTTCCTACATAAACTAAGGGGAGAGTGGGGAGAAGATGTATGTTATATTTCATGATGCCTATCACCCAGAACAGTTTAGGAAGTTCAGAATGTTGCATGAATCAATACAAAGTAGGTGTAATCTGCAAGACTGCTCTGTTTCCTTTGCCAAGTGGTTTACAAGCTTCTGAGGAAAATTCTGTAACATCTTTCTTGTCTAACATCGCTTAAGAGCATAACTACAGTCATTGTTTAAGTTTACCTGCACCATTTCAAGGAGAAATGAAAAGGTCAGACACAGAGCAGCAGATCTTTGCAAAAGCCCTTTTAGTCTATTCATTTTAAAAGTCTGGCCTTAGTGCTAAAGAAGCACTTCTCTACTAGGATTTCTTTTTATGGTAAGAGTTACTAACACCAGCACCTCTCGAGAACAGCTCACCTAAATCAAAAAATGACTGCGTTGTAACATAGTTCAACACTTTTTAGCCTGCCCCAATTTTTTTCTACCAGCTTTTCAGCTACAGAGTAGGTTCAAGAGGACTCTGATGTCTTAGATGGCCTATTGAATTCAGAAATGGATATTTATCACTCTAAGTTACAGAATTGTGAGATTTATTTTCCAAGTTTACCTTACATATGGTATATACCACACCCTACAGAACATAATAGCAGCCACTTAAACAGCAGAACACTTTAAAAAAAACAACAAACCAAGAAGTAGAAGTAGTACGGTGTTTTTTTCTTGAATGTGATACTGGATTAAAGAGGAAAAAAAACATTTTAAATCACAGCAACGCATATGCTTGCATTTCTCCAGGACCCATGGATGTGACGCAACTCTCTCAGTACCTAGATAATTTAATGCTCACCTTAGCACTCTGATTTCTCAGATTTGTATTTGGCAGCTGTATCCTTTTCCTATTCCCCTAGATTAAAAAAAAAAATATATCATAAAAGCTACGTGCTTGATGTATTGGGGCACAACCTTCTCCTCAATGCCTTGGAAACTTAACACAGACTTAACTTTGGAACTTAACACAGACTAACGTTGATGATAGATACTGTTCCATCACATTTCTTCTTATTTCTCAGCTTTGCTTCTAATAATTATTTTCCTATAGAAAAGCCTGAAAACTGTCAAAACCTGTTCCTAGTGTGACTGATATTCAAAAGAGGTTCATAAACAGGTTTTTCTCTGTAACAAAGAACATAGCATAGGAAGAACCACATCATTATAGCAGGTGTTCTTGTTTCAAGAAAAAAAAAAAGATAAAGTAATCAATAGAAGACTGCAGGGAGAAGGAGCGTTTCCCACTTGACTATGTGTTAGCAACAAGAGCCTTAACTTGTTTGTTCTTGTAGTTTTAATTTTAGCTAATGTTTAAGTATCAAGACGATCAAGAGGAACACACCTAGGCATGCACTTTTGGTTAAGATTTGTATTTAGCTATAATTAAAAGATGTATTTGTAAATATAAATAAGGTAAAAATTTAATGTTTTCAAATCTTCAAGGAAATGTTCAAGAAGCTGTTTACTTCCTGCTAAACAGCTGGTACTGTTGCACTTCCAACACCAGAAACAGTTCCACAAGCGGCCAAACAGTCATTATACATCGAGTATCATCTCACGCTCAATGTTATACTACAGTGCTGTAAGCTAAATGCTTTGTATCTTTATACAATACTGGTGTAGGGGGTTGGATATTAATACTGTTGGAATGTGGGCAAGAAACGCCTGTGTTTTAGATGAGCAGGTCTCCCTGAGTACCTTAGTAACATAGCATGTGGCTGAGCATCAGAAACTGTGGTTCCTCTTCCAAATTAGAGCACTGATGTATCTTATAATAGTTAACAAGCCCACTTATAGTAGTTAATAAGTTATCTTTGTCAGCTAACCTATAGATATTAAGCTTTGGAGATGCAAAAAGAAACACAAATGCTAGAGTTGTTAACTACTTACTCATAACTAGTGTAAGAAGCTTGTGACCAATGCATCTGAATGCTCTGAACAATTCAGAACTCTTCATTATAGAAAGCAGAAGAAAAGGAAAACAAGAAAAGGTCTTTGTCACACTTACCCTAATGAGCAGAGATGAGAAGAACTTAAAAAGTAAAGGTCTAGGTAAGCCATATATTTTAAGTGACATGAGATTATTTTGGGTTTTTTCTTTGAATTGCATTGGGTTGAAATCATTACAGGTTGATTTCTTCAAACACCAGTTTAATATTATAGTATGGGTGAGTTTTAAGACCTTGTATAAAGAGAGGACCAAATATAAATAATACAATATTTGATTGTGTAAACAACAAAAGAACAGTTTAGAAGAGAAGATGAAGACAAATGAAGTAGCATGGTTTACGAAGGTTGAATAGTTACATTCTTTATATTACTATAAAATAGTTAACAGTCATTTGATTCATATATTGGTTTTGCCCCCCAAAACCAGTTAGAGAGATTTCAATGCAGCTGGTGAAAGCCACCCAGCTTTACTAGCTGCTTTTCCTGTTGCAAAACAACTAATGTATTTCTTAATATTTGGACTTATGTAGAAATAAATATTGTTATCAATGTACAATTGGAGGACCTTATTTCCATACTTCTCCTCTCCTTATAGCCCATCGTGTATCAAGTACTATATTGCCTTTATGACAGTTCTGTAATAGTCTTACCTTGCTTTGCTTACAGAAATACTCACATATGATATTAACCTGTAGGAAATAATGTCAGGAATGACAAAGAATGAAGATTGTAGCTTAGTTCAAAAATTATGCATAAGATTTTACAGATCTCATTTCTTATAAGAACAGAAGCATTTCTACTATATCGTTGAAACAGCTGTGAAATACAAAGAAGCCTCACTTCCCTTACATGCTCGGGACTCTCAAATTGTAAAAAAGAAACCAAACTATCCAAACTAACATTACAGTTCCAATTATGAAGTTCGAAACCATCTTAAGTATGTGCACTTTTAATAACCACAAAGTTAACAAATCTATTTGTTTATATAAGCACATGTAATAAGAACAATTCCTAAGAATGGAAAGAGCATTACCACTTAAAAATATATTTTTTAAAACCTCAAGATGAATAGAAATAGAGGAAGTTCTATTTTGCTCTCCTCTGCTTTAAAGAAAATATCATAACTTGTCTTTAATATACAACTTTTTACTTCAGTCCTGCTCAGACTTTGTCCCTATCATTGATTACGCAGGTTCTGCTTCTGAATGAGTAAAATAGTCAATGGAAGCACAAACAATTCTATCAGTTTTCAGCATTAGAACAATCAAACTGATTGTGGGTTCCATGTTTGATTTTTTCCCCTCCGTAACCCATCTCACTTGTTATAGTAAGATGATTTCTAGATGTTTTACGTTATAGAAAAAGATTATACAGTCTTTCAATTTCTTAATTATATTCTAATAAAATACAAGGATCTATTAAGCCCATGGAATTACTTTGTGACATGATATCCTGCTTTATCAGTACAAGAGAAAAGCAACCAAAGATGCAGCTGGGATTATGGTGCCCTTTGTTTCGATAACGGGTTTTGGAATAGGGCAACACAGCAGAATTCAGAAAACTTCCCGCGAAAGAGGTGCAAATCGACTCATGTTAAAAAGCAGAAGTTAATAAATAAGGAGCAATCATCTCTTAGCAGGTGAACTGAGCAGCTGGCGGCGGCCACTGAGAGGGGGACCCGCGCCTCGGGGGTGCGGAGAGAGGTGACCCCGCAGAGCCGCCGCCCGTCCCCGACCCTGCAGCCACCCAGGGGCGCGCGAACCGCAGCGGTTCCCAGCCGCGCGTCCCCGCCTCGCAGCGACAGCTCATTTTAACCAGATCGCGGGGGGAAGGAAAAAAGAAAACCCAGCAGCGAGCACGGGCTCTTCACTGCCGAGGGTTTTATCGCCGCGCGCGGACGCCTCTCCCGGGCGCTCAGCTGGAAGCGGCCCCCGCACGGGGCACCCGGGGCTGCGCGAGGGAGCGGGGCGGCCGGGGCTGGTCCCGTGGGCTCCAGCGGCCGCGGGGAGCGGGGCAGCCGCGCCTCGCAGCCCGCCCGGCGGAGCATCCCCCGGGGCCGCCCAGGAGTATTACCTCGACGGCGGCGCTGCCGGTCTGGGTCTCCGCCTCGACGCCGCGGCAGCGGGACGGCCCGGGGCGGGCGGAGGGGATGGAGTCGGCCGCGTCCGTCCTGACGAAGAGGCCGCGCAGGGTGGCGGCGCCCTGCGAGACGGCGGCGGTCTGGTGGGGCGAGTTGGACTCGTCCGAGCCCCGGCAGTAAATCACGCCGCTCTGCGAGACGTGGATGCTGGGGGCGCAGCCCATCCCGTCCCTGCCCCGTCCCGCTCCGCTCCCACCTGCGGCCGCCGCTGCGCCGCTGGCACCGCCCCGGCCCCAGCAGCTCCCGCCCCGGCAGCGCCTCCCGGTACCCCCGCACGGACTCTGCACCGCCTCCGCCGACCCCAGACCCAGCCAGACCCCTCCCCGCCTCGGCAGCGTCTTACGAAGCGACCGCAGGGTCCGTCGGCTGGTGGGAAGGAGGAGGAGAAGGAGCGAGCATCATCAGCGGTGGTACAGCCCTCCCCGGACCCTGGCAGAGGGTCTCCGCTTTCAAACCTTCCGTACATACAACGTGACGCCCTCCCCAGCTGTGCCAAATACTCTTTCCCTATTCCCCCTCCACTCCTCCTCCATTCCTCCGCTACTCCCCCTCTACACCCCTTCTATTTGCTCTCTACTCCTCTATTTCTCTAAGTAGTTAAACATACTCATTTTGACAGTCAAAACACACCTAGCCATGGGTGACCTAACCTCAATTGTTTGTAGGGAGCAGTTGCACTCATGGCAAGTTTTGGAAAAAGACCAGGATTGTTCCACAGTTTATTACACTGTTTTTAGTTTAGGCCAATATGCAAAGACACAAACTGCTATTTTAGCCTGTGTCTGATAGCTGCCATCCCTGCTTTCAGTCTCTGGGGAGATAATGCAGCATGTTTAATGCTACAGAGGTTTACACACTTCCTTAGCTTTCCACAGTGAATAGTTTCATTGACCACAGGGAAACTACCTACGAGGTATAAACCTAAACATGCGGTTTTTAAATCTTTGCAAGTTTTAGTTTCAGTATCTCTGTTTTCACTAACACGTTATAAACCCTTCAAGAACTGGAAATGTCATCCAAGTAGTATGTTGCCTGCCTAATGAAGCATTTATGTGATGCCGAGTTACCAATGAACACTTGTGTATATACCTATTTTTCTCCTTGGAGTGTTACCTGATGTTTGATTGCTGTTTCTCCACCTAGTTTTTAGTAAGTGATTTAAAAATATTAGAAATGTGAAGCATAGCTGTTGCAAGTATTGTGATGCTGAATAATAAAGTGCTCTGAACATATTAGTTGGGCTCCTAATACTCCTGAAGCACTTTCATGGATTAGAGACCAGTTTATTCAGAAGTGATGCTTCACAGATAAAACACCTCAGTTTAGAGAGACTTTGAGCTTTTAGCCTCTGCCAATCCGTGGGTTATTGTAAGTATGGCAGTATGGACATTCAACTATATATGAAAAACTGGACTGAGATCACCAACCTGTTTGACAAACTATGGTTTCCACGTTACCAGAGAGAGCCTGTGTTGGTGAAATTTCTGTAGGTATATTTTTTTCCCTACTAGTTGTCAGTGTTCACAAACCAAGTTGTGGCACATAGCCTACATATCCTTCATGTTTGTGTGATGCCATGCTACTCTGCTGATGGCTGGTTTTGAGAACCACCTGGAAGACAGTCTCAGTATGAGCAAAATGAAGCAGACTATGCTTCATTATCCAACTATGCAGCCTATGTTACTGCTTAGGCTGCAGTTCTGGAAGAGATCTTGAGTGTCCCAGAGCATAACAAACTTAGTTGCAGATGAATATGTCCTAAAACTGCATTTAACAACAAAAGAGCAACAGTCATATGTAATCCTTGCAGTATTTTCAAGTCCCTCTTAATTTCTTTTAATGTTTGGGAAACTAAAATTTGAGTTACCTGGCCTAGACCATATGTGATTTGCAGCAGAACCCGGAGCTCAGGAATGCCCCCCAGAACCCATACATTGGTGTAAATGATGTTGCTCAAAAAGACCTTTAAGAGTTGTTGACTATCTAGCTTAAGACTTGGTTCATAGGGACTTACGCACTGCAAGTATCAACAGCACCCAGACTTCTAAGAAAGGATGAGAACATAAATATTGTTTTGACTTTGCAGACGGAGCTCGGTGAAGATGTCATGTCACACCCTAAGTGTGTTGCTATCTATTCACAGTCCATTTTTTTCTGAATTCATATAAATGATAAGTTATTTCATCAGTTAACCAGTACCTAGGTTTCCTTAGTATCCCAATACTCTGGTTTTTGCACTGTTCCTACCGAATTCTGTGACAACTCTGCTACAGATTTCAGACAGCTCTGCAGGCACCTGCCTGTTCTCCATTCACACGGACTTCTCCTGCTTAGGTGTAACACTTGAGTTGATAGCAGAGTATAACTTGTAGGAATAAGAAATCACAGCTCTGGAGATGCATTGCTAAATGCAACTCTCTTCCCTGTGCTGTGGATTTTGGTGTAACAGGGAAGGATTATCACTGAAGAGCCTGAACCTGCCTCTCCAAAGTGTAAGGGTGCTTGAGAAAAGTGAAGGCTGCATAATGGGAAACTATGTCAACTGCTGAAAAGGAACAGAAAAGGCAGGAGAGTAACCTAATGCTTTATCTGATAGCAGTGGAGAATCACAGGATGGTTGAGGTTGGAACGGTCATCTGGTCCAAATCTCCTGCTGAAGCAGAGCCACCTAGAGCCGGTTGCTCAGGATGGGCATATCTGGATGTTTTCTTAACATCTCCAAGGATGGAAATTCCACAGCCTTCCTGGGCAACTATTCCAGTGCTCACTCACCCTTACAGTTCCCTCCTGATGCTCAGAGGGTACCTTCCACGTTTCACTTTGCACACATTGCCTCTGGATTTGTCACTCACTGGACACCACTGAAAAGAGCCTGGCTCCTTCCTCTTTGCATTCTCCCTTTAGATGTTTATATACATCTCCCTGATCTTTCTCTTCTCCAAGCTGAAGAATCCCAGCTTTCTCAATCTCCCCTCTGATGTGTGGTGTCCAGGAGAAACTTAGACAAATGGAGCAAACAAAGGATGATTAGCATGAGCAGAGGATGGAGTGGGGCTAAGTGGATGTGTGTGGAGCAGGAGGATCACTGTCTTCTGCTAAAATGGGAAGTGAAGAAGCAGAAAGTTAGAGATTCCATTTCCTAACATTGGCACTCTCTCTGCATCTTGCCTATAAGAAGACAACCATGAATTTACTGGACGGGGCAAAGAAGGAATATTTAACACACACACGCACATGCACACTTGCACCACCTTTTATACCACACCCAAGTCATGCTCCTGCAGTCACTTCTGCAGTTTGCCCTCACTGAGGCTCACTAAAGTAGAAGGCTTTTCTGTAACATGCACTAATTCAACCAGAGACTTACAGGATGGACAGTTAATGTACTGGGACAGTTAATGTACTGAGGCAGAATGTCCTCAGAAATGCATATTTTGGATGGCTCTAGAGTTAAGCCACTGCATTGACAATTGGAAGCTGTTCACATGCACCAATTTTTCCAGTACCAAAGAGCCTTTACTGGCTTTAGTTGCAACTGTGTAAGTTGCAAATTTTATGCTTTGAGAAAAACAATTTCTTACACATGACTAATTTCACCTTGATGAACCTAAGCATATGAGTGATTCTGGAAGCCATCAATGGAAACCTGAAGTGTCTTGCCTTTTTTTTTTCCAGTAAAAAGCAGAGGATATATATTCTCTATGGTGTTTACACCTGCAAATCCCCCTACAATGAGGAAAATATACTCCTCCAAACTTTATATCCCTTCCAAATCCAGTCATATGCTTCACTCTGACCTCAATAATAGAACGCTATGCTATGAGTACATTGGTAAGTTTATGTTGGCATTATTGGAAGTAACATCTGTAAATCCCAGTTCATTGCAGTAAGGATATAGTACTTCAGAGGTCACATTTTACGGAAACTTAAAAATTTGGTACTTGACAACCAGCTGCTAAAGACAGTTACCTCTATTCATGGTTCATTTACTGTAAAACCAGTTTAAGAATGTATAAATACGCCTGTATATAAAAAAATTACTAAGTTCTTATGAGGCTCAAGAGTCACTCAGTCTTTTCACATTGATCCAACAGATTTCTAAACTACAGTAAAAACTAACATAATGTATTTGCATATTAGAGCAAGGTAAATACCTAGAAATTATTTAAATTATCCAGACTGCATGCTGTATCTCTAACTTAAAATAGATATGAGGAAAATAATAATCATGGTTCCTGGGATAGAACTCTTCTCTGTATACCTCTCTGTTGTTAAAAAATCCTGCCTCTAGAGGAATTTTGTAATCCACAATAGATTATCAAATGCTAACCTTGTGCTTTTACTCATCAACAACAGAAGAAATGACAGTGCTTGGAAAACAGAAGGTTGTTAAATACAAAAAGTGAAGGTTGTTTCTTTTGCCTGAGAAACAGCAGAATGTATTTTTGAGCCCACAAATCTGATGGCTCTCTCACCAATGTAATAAGGAGTAACTTAATTGAAAGCAATGACCTTTCTCTAATTCAACCAAAAAGAAAAATTGAGTCAATTTTTTCCCCTGCCCAAAGCTATTTTCATACCATAACTTTAAAAAATTATTTGTTACAGCAAAACTGTGTTTTAATTTACCATCAGCTTGTTATACTGAGTCAGCATACTAAATCTCCTGAGTGCTATGTATAACCATCTCCCAATAGCAGCACCCTACAGTAAGATATCCTCAAGAGGTATTGTTTAGACAGTAGGTTTGCTGGTATTGATTGCCAATCACACTGTAAAACCTGACTTTGGTCTTTTTAACAGTCAGATTTTGACTGCCTCAGACAATATCAGTGATCTCAGTTTACCCTGAAAGATCATTAAACACTTTGCACTATAGATACTTTGCAAGTGGGTAAACAGAGTCACAGAGGAGCCATTGCCAAGCGCACTCAGATGAACTGAGCTGAAGAGGGAACTCAGTCTGGTTCCCTTTCTGCTGGCAGTCTATGTAACTGGAAATGCCATGAGGCACAAATTGTGTTGAGAGTGCATTGAGGAGCAAGGAGGATCTTTCTCGACTCTCTACCTTCTACACACCTTTACATGCAAACAAGGAAGATGTGCAGTTCCTGCTCTCCTCTGTTCACAGCTGTTTCTCTCTTCCCAGGGACAGGCAAAGATGCAGTCCTGGGCTTCTGCTCCTCACTGCTGACAGGTCATGATCTGCCCCAGGGACGTAGATTTCCTCCTGGGGACAGACACCTGTAGTTGTGTTCCCTAGACTGGGCCAACTTAGAATCATAGAATCACTAGGTTGGAAAGGATCCACTGGATCATCGAGTCCAATCATTCCCATCAACCACTAAACCACACCCCTCAGCACCTTGTCCATCTGTGCCATAAACACCTCCAGGGAAGGTGAATCAACCACCTCCCTGGGCAGCCTGTTCCAGTGCCCAATGACCCTTTCCGTGAATTTTTTTTCCTAAGGTCCAGCCTGAACCTCCCCTGACAAATCTTGAGGCCTTTTCCTCTTGTCCTGTCCCATGTCACTTGGAAGCAGAGGCCAGCTCCCTCCTCTCCACAGCCTCCTTTCAGGTAGTTGTAGAGAGCAATAAGGTCTCCCCTCAGTCTTNCTCTACAACTACCTGAAAGGAGGCTGTGGAGAGGAGGGAGCTGGCCTCTGCTTCCAAGTGACATGGGACAGGACAAGAGGAAAAGGCCTCAAGCTCTGTCAGGGGAGGTTCAGGCTGGACCTTAGGAAAAAAAATTCACGGAAAGGGTCATTGGGCACTGGAACAGGCTACCCAGGGAGGTGGTTGATTCACCTTCCCTGGAGGTGTTTATGGCACAGATGGACAAGGTGCTGAGGGGTGTGGTTTAGTGGTTGATGGGAATGATTGGACTCGATGATCCAGTGGATCCTTTCCAACCTAGTGATTCTATGATTCTATGATATCTTATTGCTGTTTTCCCTTTCAGAGTATTGATACTTCTTTGGAGTTCATTGATGTTGCCAGTACTGTCATTGCTTTGTAGCGGTACCCAAGGCCTCAGCGAGGGAGGTACATGAGGCACTCAGGAAATGCAGGTAATGAGTCTCCACCCAAAAAAGTCAAAGGCTTGCACACAAGACAGTGGAGAGCACATGAATGTCACAGAAGTAGAGCAACATTAAAGATCACTGCGAGCTGTGAGAAAAGTAGTTGTCAAGTCACAGCAGTTCCTTAGCCAAAACCCTAGAAAACCACAGACCACAACATAAAATAAACCCAAAACACTGAACACATGCAGAAAATAAGTTCTAGAGAGGATAAATAGAATGAGTGTCTAACCCAGAGCCACTGAACCCAAATATTGTTATTCAGATCTGGATGTCATAGCTACCTACAGCCTCATTTTATAAAGTTCAGCCCTCTGCATGGCACTTTTGCTTTCTGTTATGTACATGTATGAATTAGTGTAAGCATACACAAGAAAGAGTAACATGACATTACTCTAGGAATCACTAAAGCAATTTAATTTTAGGAAGTCTTGCAGTGAAGATCTGCTAGACTCAGCATTTGGCAGAAAAAAACCCCAACCACTGAACCATTCTACTTTGTGTTGCAATGACGGAATTATAGAATCATAGAATCACTGTGTTGGAAAAGACTTTTGAGATCATCAAGTCCAACTGTACCTGTCCACTACCAAATCATATCTCCAAGCACTGCATCTACCTGTCTTTTAAATACCTCCAGGTATAGTGACTCAACCACCTCCCTGGGCAGCCTGTTCCAGTGCTTGATATCACTTTTGGTGAAGAAGTTTTTCTTCTGTATATCCTTTATTATAGTTCCTATACTTGTTTTATGATGTCTACAATGTTAGCTGTAGTTGTGGAAAGCTTAGAGAAAAAGTTTCCAGAGCAGGAATAGAAAAGTCACCACACTTTTAAAAAAAACCCCAAAACATACCAGTTCCTGAAGGTAAATGGTGGCAGAACTGTGTTTTTCCCTGAGTTGCACAAGACTGTCTGAGGCACAACAGCTGCAATCTGCTCATTTCCACAAGCAACAAAGATGATTTGTATTTCCCTCCAAGAAACATGCAAGTGTCTTCACTACAGATTGCTCTCGCTTCCCAGCTATGGTAGTAGGGCTGTTAATATTATATCTGTACACAGAGCAGAGAAACCTTTTGCACAGGACAAAGGAGAGTTTAAAAGACAAGGATGAGTTCAGGGCACAATGCTGAAAATGCAGCAACAAAGAAGCAAGTCACCTCACACACAGTGCCTTGGTACTTTTGTCCTGAAGGCAGCCTGAAATTCATAAACTTGAGGTGTGCAGATCAATGAACTGCAACATGCTAACTGTTTTACTTATGCGGTAACAACTGTTGTGCCAAGCCAAGGGTTCCCAGGCTGTTTGCAGCCTGCTGCTTGTACAGCCTACAGACTCCACAGAAGCATGAATGAATGGGTACTGTTGTGGCAAACAGCTCCTACCTACCTTGCTTCCCTCTTTGCCATTGTGCTGGGTTGTTGTATGGGCTCTACATGGCTGTGTGTTACAGGTGTATCTCTGATTCCTTCTCAGGAGGACGACAGAGTACCATGGTCCTCGTTGGCTGCTCTGGTTACAGCAGTTGCATGCTCTCCCTTAAGAGAGGCAGATTGATCCACCTGCTCACAGGCCTATTAGGCTGGAAAAGTCATACTCCACAGATCTGCAGAGCAAAGCGCTCCTGACAGAAGTCACAAACAAAGGGAAAACCACTACTAAGTGGAACGAAAGCTTCTGATGTAAGGACAAAGGGTATGAAAGCTACAATTCCCCAAGTATTTTCTGGTAACAGGATAAGCACATGAAATTGCAGGTCAGAGGGCAGTCTTACTGACTTCTGAAAAATGCATTCTAGAAAATACAACAAACTCCAAATGTGAAAAGGCTTTTTTCATTCTCCATTGCATCTAGAGTGCAGGACCATTTGCAACAATCTACAGCTATTTGCAACTTGTTTGCTGACCCAGACCATTTTCACCCACAAGTTAGGTAGGTAAAATACCCTTTATTTGTGGTCAGAAATCACTGTGTGCAATATTTCCAGACACTTATCAATAAAATAAGCTCAAATTGATTTTAAAAGCTGACCTTTAAAATGACATAATGCATTTCTCAGTGCACTGTATGAGAGTGATAATTTTTCCATAGTGGGTAATTTCAGACAATAATGAATACCCAACTTCAGCTGAAGAAGGAAACATACTCCTGAAAAAAAAACCCATGCTGCCTTAGACTTATGACAATATCAGTTAATTTTCATTAAAAAAAGAGATGTGCTTTTGCAGAGACTACCCTGCCTCAGTTTCCCTTCCAGCTTTCCAGTTAATCCCATTGCTTCTCCCTTCTCTTGTATCTTTTTCATCTTTTCTCTTCAAGCAGTTTCTCTCCAGCAGTTTTTGCCCTTTCCCCCTACCTGCCTACAGGGATACACATTGGTCTTCCATTTCTAAAACCCCTTTTCCTCAGCAATCACTGGATTTCAAACTATTACCTTCTGTCACCATCCTTCTCTCATCTCCAAGTCTGTGGAGTATGCTGTTCACTCTCTCTGCTGAATTTTCTTACAATTAATTGGTGATCCCTTAAATCAGGTCTCTGGATGATGCTTTGTCTCTCTTCTATCAAATTACTCCTTTAAAGCCTGATCATGATCTACATACTACAGGAAGGGTAAATAGAGAGAGTGACCATTCACTCAGAGTACAATCGTGATTGTCTGGTTGTCTGAGTAGGATTCTCTATACAGATAGAATCAATTGGAAACAAGGAATGTTCAAATACAACCAAGGGGGCAAAACTCTCCCAAAGCAGTAAAGCCTCTTATCTTCATGATACTTCTGCAGAGCTGTATATAGCAAAGGCATTCAGTTCTGTAACCACAGGATGGTCAGACACTTTCTCCAACCTCTTTCTTTACAGCAACTCTATCTTCTTTTTCCCTACACATCTCTCAATGTTGCAAATGACTTGCTGTCACATGTGTTTCTTGTCCATCTAGTGCTTTTTGTTTCTAATACATTCATTCCGGGAATCTCCCAAAAAGGTAGGCTTGTTTTTTTTCAGCTATAATCTCTCACACTTATTGTTAATTTAATAATTGTTCTTTACCATGTCTCAACCTGTCTTGTAGACAGGAGCAGAAAGAGAAAAATGTAATATTGTTTCAGCTTTACTTGCATTGTGTAGGTATGTTGGGTTCCACAGATTACTTATTTACTGCTAAAGCCAAATTCAAGTAGGAGGCTGGTTGCTAGCTCTTCAGTTGTCCTCATTACAGAAAATTTCCTCTCTTTGTCCCTGGAGAGTCTATAAACAGTCTATATGCAAGATTTTTAGAGTGACCACAAAGGCTCTCATCTGGTAGTCCTTTTAACATGGGATGGTAATACTACATAGCACCACGAAGTGTACTTACTCGAAGAATTGCAAAACTCATTGTGCACGTGGCTTATGCAAGCGTGTTTTTGCTTAGGCTTTTTCGTATAGATGACAAAGTGAGTAGTCCTGGGATATGGGATGTCTCTTTGTATGGGAAAAAGAAGCTAGTGAATGTAGAGGCTAGAAATATGTTTAAATTTGGGAGGTGCGAAGGAGGGTGTAGGCCAAGTACTACAGATTTGCTTAACCTGAAATGGTCCTGGATTTTACCATATATCTCTTGTTCACTTGGAAGCTGTTGTTTAATGCTGGTTTCACTTTTGTGGTATGGTAAGTCATGTTTAGCCATGATGTGAGGAGCAATGTGGGGAGATGATGTGTTGTGCTGACGAATGCCATTAAAATAGCATCAGGACTATGAACTGCTAACTCACTCAGTAAGTCTCTCAACTGGTAGAAGCTCTAACTAAAGAGTCAGAAGAAAAGAAACCAGCCATAACAAGTGGGAAGATGAGAATAAAAGCCACAACTAGCCGCATATAAGCCAAAAATCTCAAGAACGGTGCTTTATAAATTCCCAGTAATATTGCTATTTGAGCACCCTCTAGTGGTAAACGGTTGAAAATAAACAGCTCCAGAGATGAAAATGTGATCTCACAATGAAAAAAACAAGCAGAAGACATAGTGTCTCATCGACTTTGTTCAAACAATAGACCACTGTATATGTGTTTCCATAGAAAAGACAGGGAAGTAATTCAGCACTTAAAAATAATATAATTATTTATCTCCTGGCATTGTGTTCCCAGTATTTCCTTGATTTTCAAGTCATCCAACTGGTTAAAGGTTTCTGTTCATTTAGAAGTATTATAAAGATGTTTTAAACTTATTTTCAGAGTAGATGCAAATGAAAAACAGTAATCCAGTATAATAATGCAGAAGAAATATATGGAGGGAACAGAAGTCAATACAAATAATTTCTAATCCTTTTAATACTAAAGCATATTTTAACTCAATTGCAGATATATACAGAATTTGTTTGATTTAAAGACAAGGCTATTCAGTATTTCACACTTGGAAAAGGAGTGCAGCATTGGCGAGGCTGCACTTTCAATACTGTGTTTGATTATAGGCCCCTCACTGCAAGACAGACATTGAGGTGCTGGAATCTGTCCAGAGAAGGGCAACAAAGCTGGTGAAGGGGCTGGAGAACAAGCCTTATGAGGAACGGCTGAGAGAGCTGGGGTTGGAGAAGAGGAGGCTGAGGGTTTGTCTACAACTACCTGAAACAAGGTTGTAGCAAAGTGGTATTGTTCTCTTCTCCCAAGTGACAGGTGATAGGATGAGAGGAAATGGCTACAAGTTGCACTATGGGGATTAAGATTAGACATCAGGAAAAATTTCTTCACTGAAAGGGTTATCAGGCACTGGAATAGGCTGCCCAAGGAAGTAACTGAGTCAGCATGCCTGGAGGTATTTAAAAGATGGATAGATCAAGTGCTCAGGGAGACGGTTTTCTAGCAGTCAAGTATTGTTGGACTCAATGATCTCGAAAGGCCTTTATAAACCAAGTGTTTCTATGATTCTGTGATTTCTAGAAGGGGTGAGCTGGTGGTGCCATTAAAAACTTGAGCTCTTATGTTCTCCTACCATATGGACTGTGGGTGACCTCTTGTGTGGCAGCACTAACCTAAACGAAGAGGACAGCTTCACAGAAGACAGCTATGGAGGTACCTCTTTAGTTAATCACATGGTTGAAGACAACACTTACCCTCAACAGGCTTTGTCCTCAGTGCTGGGACTCATGCCTTCACCCTCTCTTTTTATTTTTCTCTGTGGGGAGAACGGAAAACACACTCTACCTGTGCCACACCTTACCTAACTGAGCTTCCCACACCAGGAAAAAAGTTGTCAGTTAATATATTAAAGTTGATTCCTATAGAAAATAAACGTGTTCTCAGGGATATGACTCAACAAGAGAAAATAGAGATCTTATGTCCTGGATGAAAGGCACGGAGGACAACTACTCTCCTAAGTAATTAAAAAATCCAGGGTAAAATATGACTCTAAAACTGTATTCAACCTGGAAGGTGGAAATCTAAATTCTGCAATAGTTCAGTGTTCTAAAAGTCTTGTGGTCTGGTTGTTTGGAGTCCTGAATACAGCTGTGACCCAATTAAAATGCATATTTCATCCTAACCAATGATCTACTGAGTGAGAAATCAAAGCGAGGACCCCAGAAAATACATCTAGTTTCCAATTATCTGTTATTTTTTCATCTTCTCCTTGCATATGTTAAGGAAATATTTTTTTTCTTGATCATAAGATACACAGACAGAGGGGTCATTTGAAACCTTTGGTGAAGCATGTATTTGAGAGATACAACTGAGAAAAAACCACCTTCATTACTGTTAATTACAGTTAAAATGGATTTTAAAGAGAAACTGCTCACATTTTAAAGGTGGACATGAAAAAAATATAATAAGAGCCATATCCTGATCCACATTTCTCCTAGTTTGCATTGGTGTAACCCTGCTTCCTTCAGATAGTTTCTGTTCCTTCATACTCCTCTGAGTGAGATAAGAATCAGGCCCATAGCCTACCTGCCTACCCTTGCCATGATGATGATGATAATGAAAAAATTAATGGACCTGGTGTCAGTATTAAAAATTGCTTGTACCTAATACTAATTTTCCTCATGGCTGTGAAGCCCTCTTTTTGACGAGAAGGAAAACAGAACAGTTACCAGCTGTTCACATAATGACGAACACTAATAAGGGACGACATGCATGTTAATGAGCTGGGGGAAGGGAATCAGAGGGGGCACTCATCTGTGTGCAGCTGTAAGTGCAAATCCTTCCTCTGAGTATTTTAGAAATCTGATGGCATGTCATGCTGGTAAATAGGCTTGAGACTGAAATGAGTCCCAGATAAGGAAAGCAGCACTTCCAGAATCTGCGTCCAGCCCCAACCAGGTGAATATCAGCCTGTCTTTCACCATGCTGTTGATAGTATTAGGACAGGTATTTTCACCAGATGTGACATTTTCTAAAAAATTGTTATTGCAGTCACAAATGAACAGTCAAACAGAGATGACCTCATGGGTCCAGCAGAAAATAACAAGAGAAGAAAGAAAGAGATGAGTGGATCACAGCTTGGGGAGAGAACAATGATGCCCTTTATAATCTCTGGTCTGTACATCACAAACATGCAGCTCAAAGTCTTGCCTGCATGCAGAATTGCAGAGTCTTCTTTCAAAGTGTGATTTTAAACCTGATGTAGCTGATTTATTGCAAAAGCCAGTGGAAGTTGGTCTTCCCTTAGTTTAAATCCAGTTTCTTTTCATTAGATGTAGGCCAGACAAGCAGATGCTTATGCTGAAATATGCCATTCAGCCCAAAGTAAGGTCTGCATACAGACTTACAGTGCTATTATTAAACAGTCTGAAGAGGTGTTAGATTCTTGGAGGACCTAGGCAATATGAATCCTGGCAGCTTTATTAGATTTGTTCAGTTTGTCCACCCTGACCAATCATAAGAGACTAATAATCAAAACTGAGCAATGTTAAAGAGTAGGTTTAGAGAAAGAATCCTGTTCAAAGAGAAAATTCTGCTCCAGAGCTTTTGACCTGCTGAGGATTGCTTGGCCATGTCCACAGGTGCTGACCCACAGATCTACACATTATAGTTCTACATAGACAAGGACAAGATTGCCAATATGAAGAACAGTGGTGTAAAATGTAATAGGTGGAGTAAACCCAAATACCTGGGGCTAAGCTGATCAACACCAGCTAAAAATGCCTTTGGGATTTTTGATGTGTAAACAGGTCTTTACAAAAGGGTTAACATTTCATGGAAGGATGCTCATTTACTACATTTTCTTTCTCAGTAATATATGTAACACTTAAATCAATTCTGCAAGTTGTTATATCAACCTCTGGGTTGGGCTGAGATTGAAGAGAAGTTGCTGGGAACACGTTCTTTTCTGATTAATATGAAGACAGAGATTTCTTTTTTTCTTATTTCAAAGAGGAGACTGAAGAGAAACATTTACTATTCTGGTCTTGTTTGTACAGGAAAACATCTCCTGCACAGCAGTCAGCACTTCTCAGCAGGAAAAGCTGAGAACAAGAACACGGACAGATATGAAATCTAAGAAGAAATGGAAAACATGATCAAGGGAGATAAATTAGAAAAATAATTTAGAAAAACCGAATTTCCTAGTAAGATCCAGTTACTCTCACAGAACACACAAAAGAAAATGCAAAACAGGGAGTCTGACTCCATCAAGATGCAAAGGTTGCACAGCATGGAAGCCAGTGAAATCATATGAATTCATTTAGCTCTGAGAAATTCTTCAGAAAAGACTTCAGAAAACTTCTGTTGTTTTTGCAAATGGCTGTAATGTCTGAGCCTGAGAGATGTACCAGTATCAGAATGAAGTGAAAAGTAAAAGAAAAAAACCAAAAGCAAGTGTTCTAAAATGTACAGGTAAGGGCAGAGAGCACTTCTAGAGGTGAACTGATCTGATGCCTGTCTGACCTAGAAGCTGATCCCTACCCGAGTAATCCAACAACATTGTTAGGTTGCTCCTGAACATGTCCCCTGAAACACTAAACAGCAGGGAGGACAGAGTCGAAAGAAACTCCTGGAGATAAGACCTGGCTGCCTTCTTGGAGGCAGGACCTGGTACAAGATGAGGAACTGTTGGGGACAGTTGTCCAGCTTACTGTTATAAGCTTGCACTCTGCCTGGAGATTTCATGATGCTGGCCTATAGAAAGCTAAAGTTTTCAAAACTCAGTTATCTTTTGCTGTATATTAGACTCATTTTGTTCTTTCCCTCATAGATAAGGCAGATAACTGGTTACCATCCTCTTCAACACCATGGCTATGAAGTCTTTCTCCATGTCCTACTTGCTCAAGTAAGTGGTTTGTTTGACTTTAAATATGTGGATAACCAACAGGACAGCCAATATGGCTTCACTAAGGGCAAATCATGCCTAACAATTTTGGCAGCCTTCTGCAACAGGGTTACAGCATTGGTAGAGAAAGACTTGTGCAAAGCATTTAATAATGTCCTGCACAACATCCTCATCCCTAAATCCCTGAATTTGATGGGTGGATCACTCAGTGGATAAGGATTTGGGCTAATGGTCATACTCCAAGAGATGCGGTAAATAGCCTGATGTCTTAGAGATCAGTGATAAGTTGTGAGCCTAAGGATCTGTGTTTGGCCTAGTATTATTTAACATCCTTGTCAAGGATGTGGACAGTGGAATTGAATGCACCCTCAGCAAGTTTGCAGGAGACACAAGCAGAGTTGTGCAGCTGATATTCAAGAGGGCCTTTGAACAGGCTTGAGATATGGGCCTATATGAACTTCATGAAGTTTAACCAGGCTACATATAAGATTCTGCACCTTGGCCAGGGTAAACTTAAACACAGATAAAATATGTGTGATGGAGAGAGGCCTGTAGAGAAGGACTTAGGGGAAAGGGGAAGGACTCATGAATAAAAAACTGTGTATGAGACAGCAATTGTGCTCACAGCCTGGAAAACCAATCATATCCTGGGCTGCATCAAAAGAAGTGGGGCCAGCAAGTTGAGGGAGATGATTCTACTTCTCCAATCTGCTCCTATGAGACCTCACCTGGAGCAGTAAGTCCAGCTCTCGAGTCGTCAGCACAGGAAAGACATAAATTTTCTCGAGTAAGTGAAGAGCAGGGCCACAAAGATGATCAGGAGGCTGGAGCATGTTCCCCGTGAAGAAAGGCTGAGCAAGCTGGGGTTTTTTAGCCTAGAGAAGAAAAGGCTCTAAGGAGACCTTATAGTGACCTATCTGTACTTCGGGGGGGCTACAGGAAAGATGGAGAAGGGCTTTTTATCAGAGAGTGCAGTGATTGGATGATGGGTAGTGATTTTAAACTAAAAAAGGGGAGATTTAGATTAGGTATTAGGAAGAATGTTTTTACTGTGAGGGTGGTGAAGCACTGGAACAGGTCGCCCAGAGCTGTGTATACCCTCTCCCTGGAATTGTTCAAGGCAAGGATGGATGGGTCTTTGAGGAATTTGATCTAGTTGAAGGTGGAAATCATGAAAGAGTAATTTATTCAGCTGTTGGCATCACTTGCTGCATCTTCTTCAGCACCGTGTTCATGCACTAGTTAAAACTGCATGAGTAGAGCTTGGTTGGTGCAGTGCAAGTAGCATGGTTATCCTAATGATGAAAAGGATTGTCCAAGGAAGGGCATGGGATTTTTGGTGCAGGCCAGAAGATGGGAAGAGGAGTTATGAATGGGGAAATTGAAGAGAAAAATCTGATCTGGTTGCTTGCTAAGTAAGCACGCTCCCTCCTGTGCAACAAAAGTTGTAGAGGGACTTTGGAAGTAAAGACAGCATGAGAATATAATTATACATTAAATAATGAAGCAAGAAAACTATTGAAACAACACTGTTAGCATCATGCAGTTAAGCATTCAACAGCTGGAAATTCTGATAAGTGCTCAGCCAACTGTAGTTCTTGCATTTCTGCAACATTTGAGGGCCTGACTACAATGTTAACAACATACACTTTATGTTGATTTTGTATGTGAGAAAAATATTAGTGTGCACAGTCACATTCTGGTTACTAACTCCCATTCTGAGGATCTAGGGATAGCGACCTATTTATCTACTTATTAATACTAGTATAAATTCCAAGTAACTGCACTGAACCTGAAGAAGCATTGTCATAGAATAACAGATACAAGCATCAATGAAATAATATCCTATTCTTACACAATCAAGAGAAACTTAAAGTAGTGAGTAGCTGAAAGATAACACTGTGAAAGCCTAAAGTGAAGATTGACATATTCACTTTGAAGAAAATGATTTTTTACCTTAAATGGGCCTTGTAGATTTCAAAATACACTTTGTAAAATCACTGCTAATTGTCAGACAATTTAGTCACTCTGACTGAAGACAGTAAAAAATCATGTTACTGTGGCTGTCAAGAGTTATGGATTTTAAGGCTTTAGACTATTTTTAATGACATATAAAAGAATATAAACCATGTAGTTATTCAAATGAGAAATGTGCAATCTGAAATTTGCAGTGTTTTGAAAATAAGCAAGCATCCTGACACAACATTGCTGCAATTTGGACAGCGCTATGATTACAACAACTATCAGTGCCACTGTCACCTGAAATGATTAATACAAGCAGAGGGTAAATGCTTCATTTAGGTGAGCAGATATATCAAGACTTCTAAATGGATGACAATGGAAAGATCTTGCTTGGCTAATTGCTGTGGTGCCACACACAGTTTGGTAGGAGGATGTTACTGTGAAAAAGGAACACGTTTCTCAGTTTGTGGTTGCTCTGTTCCTCCAATGCTTGACTAAAACATTTTAATTTCTTCTCCAGCTTTTGAAATTGGAGCATATGGATAAGTGTGTAGACTTCTGTACCAACACTCATGCTATAATCTGTTTACTGACACCAGCTTATGAGCATCTGGGGCCAGTTGAGACTTCTTCTCTTATATTACAGAATTTGTAAGCTGCTCTTTTGAGTTTTCAAACCCAGGCACGCTGTCTGTATCCATGTCTGCATAACAAAATTATTTTCCTTTCAAAGCAAAACAATAAGGTGAACAAAATTACATGACTCATTAGTTAAAGTCCCCCAAGAAAACCCATTCTTTACCTAAATAATTTGTGGCAACTATTAATAATCCTCCAGGCAAGGTTTTGATGGAGTTTTGCTCTAGCCTTTCTACTACATAGCCTGGTTGTGTACCTTCTAAAAATTACCGTCTAATATTCACCACAAAGACTCATCATGTGCTTGTTCTTGTAGCTTAACCTCTTATGGGTCATGAATCCAAACCTGAGAACTGGTGAAGGGTAGGTTGGACAGCAGATTGTTTCCTTCTGTTAAGTCTTCAATGGCCCACTCTCCTTGGGCTTGTTCGTGTTATTGCTGCCATTAGTCCAAGGCTTCTTTCTGCCTGCCTAGATATGTCTATGGCTTCCATCCCTGTAAGTATGCCAATCAGCTCCTCAACACACTTTCTGTGGTAATCACAGAACTGCAAAGCAATTGAGGTTAGCAGGGACCTCTGGAGGTCACCAACCCCCTGCAGAAACAAAGTTATCTAGACCAAATTGCTCAGGACCTTGTCTAGACAGGTTTGAGAAGCTCCAAAGAGGGGGGAGAAAACAGGTATTATTATTCCTATTGTGCAGATAGAGAATCAAACAGGAAAATTAGGGGTTTGCCAAAGAAGCTAAGGAACTGCAACTGTATTTCTGATTCACACTATGCTTTACTACATATCACTGGGCACTTAAAGAGAAGGAAGAGTGGGAGTAGCAGAGGTAGGAGGAGGAGGAGCAGGAGCAGAGGAGGAGCAGGAACAGAGGGGGAGGAGCAGAGGCAGGAGGAGGAGGAGCAGGAGCAGAGGAGGAGCAGGAACAGAGGGGGAGGAGCAGAGGCAGGAGGAGGAGGAGCAGGAGCAGGAGCAGGAGAGGGAGGAGCAGGGCGAGCTGCGCGCGCTCCTCCTCCCGGCGCCGCTTTGGGACGGAACAAGATGGCGGCAGATTGGGCGGGTAAGGCGGCAACAAGGGGCTGGGGGGTAAAGAGGAAATGCCACGTTCTGTGGTCAAAAAGATGTGCAGCGCCTATAAGAAGTCTATATAGAACAGAATCTGTTGGCATGCACGCTTAAATAGAATCATACAGTAGTGTGGGTTGGAAGGGACCTGTAAAGCTCATCCACCTTCCACCAGCCCAGGCTACCCAAGGCCCCATCCAGCCTGGCCTTGAACACCTCCAGAGATAGGGTAGCCGCAGCTTCACTGGGCAGCCTGTGCTAGTGCCTCACCACACTCATGATGAAGAAATTCCTCCCTATGTCCAGTCTAAATCAGCCCCTCTCCAGTTTATACATCACCCCTCGTCCTATCACTGCAAGCATTTATGAACAGTCCCTCCCCAGCTTACTTGTAGCCCCTTCAAGTACTAGAAAGTGGCTATAAGGTCTCCTCGGAGCCTTCTCTTTTTCAGGCTGAACAAACCCAACTCCCTCAGCCTGTCTTCGTATGGAAGGTGCTCCAGCCCTTGGATCATCTTTGCAGCCCTACTCTGGACCTGTTCAGACAGCTCCATATCCTTATGTTGAGGATTCCAGAACTGGACACAGTGCTCCAGATGAGGTCTCACAAGAGAGGACTAGAGGGGCAGAATCACCTCCCTCGACCTGCTGGCCATGCTTTTGATGCAGCCCAGGACATGGTTGGCCGCCTGGGCTGTGAGCATTCATTCCCAGCATATGTCTAGGTTCTCATTGATCTGCACCCCCAAGTCCTTCTCTGCAGGGCTGCTCTCAATCACACCATTCCCCATTGTGTACTGAAATCAGGGATTGCCCCAGCCGAGGTGTAGGACCTTGCAACTGGCCATATTGAACCTCATGAGGTTCTCACAGGCCCACTTCTCCAGCTTGTCCAATACATTGTGTTTTAAATAGGATGCTGTGTTTGCCATCTCTATGCTGCTGCTAGAGATTTGTTGTTTGCTAGCCAGAAGTTCCCATTGGGTACACTTTGTACAACCAGCTGCGGCTGTGAAGGGTCTGTTCTTGTGACAACCGAACTCCAGTTTCACCCATGGTATGGTTTGTGAAAATATTTCACGCATAGGCTATAGTTTGGAGCCCCTGTAGGAAACAGGGCTTAGTCCTGTGGTCTTCAGACGAAGATCAATGTGCATCTGTTTTCACTACCCAGGAGCGCTGTTTAGTACTGAAGACAAGAATGAACATGCTACTTTTCTTAATTTATTTTAAATTTCAGAAATGTTTAGGAAGTTGGTGCTTTGCAAAATTCACTGTTAGGAGTACAGGAACTTGTGTGTGTAAACTGATGAATGTAATGTTATTCTTAGCACTTTTAGAAATACATACTCAATAGCAATATTTTTATGTACACACAGTAAACTAAAACAGTTGAGTCTGGGTATATAGAAAAGCCATTGTAAGTGATGAATATTAAGTAGACAACAGGGTGGATGGAGGTCTGAGAAGGTAAGACAGTTAAACTTTCTGCTGTATCTTACTGGTTATAGCCTCCAATATTATAGTGCAATGGCAACTAATGTTCCCCTCCTGACATGAGGGAAAGCAGTACTGCATTTGCACATAAGGCTTGCACACCACTGGTGGCTTTCACCTAACTCATTTGTACTTAAAACTTTCTAAGAGGTACTAAAGTAGGGGATGAAAAGCCTTGTTCAGCTCAATACAAGTGTTCCTACTCTATAAAGGCATACAACTGCTCCATGAGGATTAGACAGACCATACTTTCAGTTGTTTTGTTAACAATGCTGTGTGTATTAATGGTACTCCTTTTTCCACTTTCCTAGGCAGCATCAGGAGGCAGAGATGCTGGTCATACCAACAGTAAACTGAGACTCGACTGTAACCCTTTATATGGAAGTATTTGCTGAAAGAGCAAGATGCAGTACTGAAGGCAGTCACTGCTTGGCTGACTGAGACTACTTCTCCGAGGACAAATGATGTCTGCAAAGACTTTTAAGTCCTTTCAGGTTTTTTCTTTGTAAAGCAACAATAAAACAATAACCACCTTTTCACAGAGCTATTACTTTAATCACTGGGGAGAGGGAAAGCTAGGGTTCTTGCTAAGGAATATACAAGCTGTTTTGCTTTCCCTTCAGATTAAGATCTGTACAGTGGATTTACTATCAAGTCTGTGGAGGTCAACTTTTTTTTTTAAAAAAAACAAACAACCCAACTTTATTTTAACATACTGTGGGGTTTTTTTCCTTCTTAGTAGCAGAAGTGCCTTTATAGATACGTGGCAAACTAAAACTTAACATTGCTGTTCCAAACAGAACAATATTTTTTTTTCCATATCTGAATCCAACAATCCATAACTATCACTAACCCAGTAAAAAACCAACTGCTTACAAAGGCAAACAGTGAGCTGATTTTAATTAAATTAAGCAATACTGCTGCAGGCATTTAGAGTGCTCAAAACTCTGCCTTCAGCACTATACTGCAAAAGTAAGTTGTGCTTCAGGTTGTTAAAAACACTTGTGTGCTTTAATTATTTAAATAACTTAGATTGAATATATTGTATGAGTCTAAAGAGAAGATAAATAGCTAGCAGCTTGTCCTGGTTTTACTAAACAGTGCTTGACAGTTGCCTGTGTGAAACTACCAAATTTCCTGTACTTGGAGAAGTGTCAGAACTTTAACTTGATTGAAACAAGACCTGTTTTTCCATGTTAGAGGAATAGTCCTATCCACCATATGCACAAGATAGTATTGATAAGCATACTGCTTAAATTGACAATGATTTATTGTGTTTAGGAACATTAAATAAATACCAAGCTTTTTATCTTCAGTTTGGCAATGCTTTCCCACTAAAACCTGTTTCATTTGTTGTTTCTTTTTTTATTGGCATAATCTCCACTGCCAGCAATGGATGTCTCAGAACAAGAAGTTAATAAATAAGACACAGACAACAGTTTTCTAAACATACTGTTTCTTTTAAAGGCATGATACAGATTTACTAAACAAATCTCAAGCTTAAGTTCTTCACAGAAGAAAATTTTGCTACAAGTCATCTCTGAACATTGTTTTACCAGTGCTGGTAGTTCAATGGAGTACAGTATTTACTTTTGAGCAGTACTGATGAATCATTTAAAACCAATTTTTTTTCCCCCCTTAGGGTAAGCTGGGATGTGTGGCTACTACTGAACTTGCATTTAATATGGAATTTGAATAGTCTACCTCTTGCTGAGCATATAATGGCAATCATGAATAACCACAGAATCATAGAATAACCAGGTTGGAAGAGACCCACGGGATTATCAAGTCCAACCATTCCTATCAAACACTAAACAATGCCCCTTAGCACCTTGTCCACCCGTGCCTTAAACACCTCCAGGGAAGGTGAATCAACCACCTCCCTGGGCAGCCTGTGCCAGGACACAATAACCCTTTCTGTGAATTTTTTTTTCCTTATGTCCAGTCTAAATCTCCCCTGGCGGAGCTTGAGGCCATTCCCTCTTGTCCTGTCCCGTCACTTGGAAGAACAGGCCAGCACCCNAGACCACTGTTCAAATGTTAAAGCTGTTATATTTAACAGATGTTTTATGTAACTTTCGTGAAGAATTGTGTTAAAAACACAACTGAAGAAACTTCATGATGAGAATAACTTTCAAGTACTTATATTTGAATATCCCCCTAAATTCCACTCATTTCTTATTAACTTATTAAAAATGTGGTTTAGAAAAGTATGAAGACTACAGAAAATCAACTAACATAGAGTCACTCTTGCATATTTTTTATCCACAACTGTATTTTACATACCACCAAACTCTGCTTTAGCAAAAGAAAAAAGAATAAAAATAAATTCTCTCCAACTATTTACACACCGGAGTTACCCTGCTGTGGGACCAGATACTTTATTCTACAGTCCCTCTAATCCAAGGCTTCATCTTAGGTGCATCCCTTTGTGATTTAGGCTCTTGGAAGTTTTCAGCGAACCTTTCTCTTGCTTTGTCCCAGTTCTTTTTATTCTTGCTCTGGATGATCTGAACATCTTCGACTGAGGATGATCTACTGGTACCCAAACCAGCATGCACCTTGTGCAACTGAATGTGGATCTGTTGAATACATGAAATATTGTTACTTCAAGGTAGGTATTCTAAATACTTTAGATCGTATTTTATAATAATAATTCCACCTCTCCTCCCCATATGCTTCCCTTAAAGGCTCTAATATACCTAGATTATACATGGACATTTAAAGTACTGTGAAAAAGAAGCATCAAATCACCATCTCTCCTGCTACGATCTACAGTGCTGAGTGATGTCACTGCCACTAACATTGCTGTGAAGTGCTCAAATGGATAGCTTATAATCCCTGTGCTGGTTAAAAAACAGGAGGTATGGTGTGGCCATCAGCACCACTACTGCCAAAAGACAACACACCTGTGGTGACAAAAACGGGGTTAACATGGCTGCCATAGGACCCAAGAACTTCGTGGCTTGGCTGACTTCAGCAAGCCTGCTAACTCTTCCTCTCTCATGGCCTGTCATCTAGCTTGATCTTTGTGGTACATCAGCCTCAGAGAATGTGAAGGGGCCCACACCACAAGCCCATCTAGAATTCACATCACTTAAAATTATTTCTGTCTTCCTCCAGACTTTGTATTTAAATTGTAGACTATTAATTCAAAGGCTAGCAGCTGTCTGCCCCCCCCTTACTTAGTTTCCTAACACAGAGATATTACTGCCATTTTCTACTGAAGGGACAAAATTGAGAAATTTCAAAATACTCATTAATTAAATGAAAAATGATTTGCTGTTAGCCCTACTGAGATTATTTTTCCCTAACTTGGACTTATTTTGAAGTATTTGAAGTGAATAGCAGCTTACAGTAAAGTACTTTTAACTGCAGATACATTTCTGTTCTTTTTTGCACCAAGGAAAAGAGTGACGTACCGGATCTTTCATACCACCACCATCCTTGCCCAGGCCTTCCCCTTTCTTCCATCCCATTTTCTCCAACATTTTATGTCCTTTGTTGCTGTTGCTGATTTCACTTTGAAGAAAGTTTAAGATAACTGATAAGCAAAAGTTAATACAGAATATGCTCTCTGCTCAAATACTGAAGGACAGAAACATGCCTGCATATACAAACCCAGAACTATTATGCTGTTGCTACTTCATTCAAGAGCTATCCAGATGACCCTAGTGGTACCTTTTGCAAGTTCTTCCATGAATATCTTTGGTTACCAAAGTTATTTCTAGCTTCTGGTCAACATTAACCTTCCTAAAACTCTTGAACCAGGTGTTTACCTAGAGGTACAGCATGGGTGGGAATTCACTGCACTAGGGAAAAAACCAGTATCACTACCTTACCACTAAATCATACTAATGCACATATTCCAGTGTCTCAGGCTTCCTTTTACCTACAAGTTCATGTTCCTCAACAAAAACACACCAAAGAGCAACTGCAGGAGCAAAGAACTAATTAAAGAGGAAAATTAAAGTTAAGTGTCATTTAAGAAGTATGTAAATGCATATCCTATGACAGGCTGGATATTGATAATGAAAGAAGATTCAGGTGAAAAAAATGCCTCTGTACTATTACTGGGACTGGACAGGAAAAACAGAAATTGAGACACCTGAAAAACAGACATTATTGAAGGTGTCAGTAGTGCAGCTGAGAACTTTGTGTTTTTGAGTTAGTGAGAAGGCGATCTAAGCACCCTCACTGCCAAGATGAGTTCTGTATGAAAGGTGAGGAGTTAATAAAAAAGAGCATACAAACTGGGAAGTGAGACTAGCTTACTATTTTCTAGCTCTCCTAACACATTATATGCAGGGAATTAATAATCTAACAATACATACCCTAGTGGCAGATACTTACTGTATAATAATTTTTTAATATTCACTAGAGAAGGACAAAGAAGATTCCCTTCCCTGCCCCAAAACAAACTTACACATGAACAGAAGCTGGACTGTCATCTCTCTGGAAGGTTCCTTCACTTCCAATGGTCTCCCTGCGTTTTCCTGCTCTGTCTTTGTACTTTGGATTCTTCACTGCTTTGTTATCTTCATACTCTGTATTCTTTATAAGCAGATTAAATTCCATCAAGGGAGGTAGGCTTTACATTTTTTATTTTTGATAACTTCTTTTGCTGCGCTCCAAACATCAGGCTAATTCAGCATATTTCCTTAATTCTAAATCTTTTAACAAACAGCTACAGTTCTCATTTAGCAGTTTTTTATCTTACAGCTATTCCTTTTAAAGCATGTTATTGCCATCATCACATAATATCATATTACCAAAGTCATGAATTTCACAGAGGTTGTAAATAAATTAAGATTCTCTTGATTTTTTTCTTGGTATAAAGAATCAATCTCCGCATATTAGCAGAAAACCATATGGACATGCCCACAGCTTTTTGCTGAAACATTTAGCCTGTTCCTCAGCAACTACTTCAGAAAACACGACAGAACTAAGCATGTGTAAAGATTCCATATTGACATTGCCTTAACAGCTGAAGAGAAATCATGCCATTCTGTTTTCTTACACCAATACTTATTACAAGTGTTACCTCATAGTTAAAATAATCTCTAAACCAGAAGTACTGAATATTATATACTCCATTTCTTGTGCATTTGTGTTAGTATTCTTCTATAGCAAAGCAGATGTAAAACTAAAAAATTACCCTCTTCCTCCTATAATAATTAGTTGCTCATTTTTCTTTCCAAATAAAAGACAGCACTGCAATATAGTGCAAACAATTTGCAGAAAGAAAATTAGAAATGTCTTAATAAATCTTAACCTAAAAAGTATGAGGTATCTTGTACACATTGGAACAGGTATTTTCTTAAACAGAACCATCACACTCTGCTACCACTACTTCTCCCAGTAGAAGTTGTAATTAATTATTATTTAGTGTACAAAAGACAAGCCTGAGTTAAACTACCAGGCTCAAGTCCAAGTGCATTTGAAAACATCCTTTATTCACTGGAGTCTATGAATTTAAAGTAGGGAATGCAACATAGATGTAGACTTCAAACACTTAACTACTGTAAACTCACCTGTAAACCATATTTTACCCGTATTTGTCTTAATGCTTTTCTTCTGACTAACTCTCTCTCTTCTTTGCTAAGTGCTGGACAAACTAAAACAAAGAACACAGGATTGAATTTCTATTTAATAACGTGGCAATGTTTTGAAACTGAAGACAACTGTGAGAAATTTCATTTTAACATTATTACACACAGACACACATACCAAGAAAATATATCATCATTTATTTTAGAACTATTCCCAGTTGACAAGAAAATTGTAAGAAACAGAAGTAATAATATTTACAAAGAGCTACAAAAAGCACATCTCATGATAACATGACTAACCAGATTCCTTTTTCCTGTCCAGCTGGAGATGTGCTCTGACTTGTCCTGGTTCACATCCATCACAAGTATCACTGCCAGGATGTATATGAAAAGAAAGCACAGTTTCACCAATCTTCACTTCATCTCCGTGCTCCAAGATGTAGGGATCACATTTTATTTTAGGCTACAGTAAAATAAAAGTTTTGGCAGCCATGTTAGTTTGTTACTAATAAAAGGCATGAACTATTTCACGAGTACTGCTCATAATCTAGCGATTCAATTTGGTCTCATAAATGCAGGCGAGTATTTAACTATGGTGGGTATTTTACTCCAGTAACTGTAGCCATAGCGGATCTTTCCAAATGGAAACTGAACAAGCAGCATTTTAAGTGGTTCTAAATCAGAAGGGAACCAAGGAAGAGACCAGTGTATGAAAAAAGCCACGTAATGATACTGGGTCATTTGCCGTAACACATTTAAAATAACTACAGTTTCCTGCAACATACACAGCATTATAACAACAGGTACTCACCTGGAGAATCTGATTTCCATTAACAACTGTTCCATTCTGACTGCCTTGATCCACAAGAACATAATTTTGCAAATCGTGGTCAAAATATACTTCTGCATGGAACTGATAAAAAGAAGCCTAAGTGAAAGGTTCTTTCTAAGCAAATATTTCACAGTAAATATTTCAGAATATCACACTCTGTTACCACTATGTCTCCCAGTAGAAGCCATAAATTATTATTATTTAGAGTACAAAAGACAAGCTTGAGTTAAACTACCAGGCTGAAGTCCAAATGCATTTGAAAACATCCTTTATTCACTGGAGTGAATAAAGTTCTTGCAGTCTAAGTTAACAGAATATTCCACAACTTTTTATTTGATACATGTAATATGTAAATGAAAGAGCCACAACAGCATGAGCTGAAGTATACTGTTAGTAGTATAACTATTTTGACCCTAAACTGATTCAGCACTGAAAAGGTATATACCTCCAATGTGGCAAGTATGCTTTACTTAAAGGACTGTAAGATTCAGCAGAACAGCACTGTCAGCTGTTCTTATAAATAAAAGGTTTTTTTTCTTGTAAGGTTTGTTACAGCACACTGAATTTTTATTTTTCAATTAAAGAAAAATCTTATCCTCCTCTATAGCCTCAGGGTACTTGGTCTTTCATATTTGAAATAGCTCCTAAAGTGTCATGTTTCTGTAAGTTTCACATAATTCACTTTCATCTGCATCTTAATGCCCAGGACACAATGACTAGCCATCATCTGCTATTCCTTTTGTGACTTTCCCGATATTGAGAGTAACAATCTAATTTGTTTTGCTGTTGCAGTTCTATATAGGTATTGCTTCCAAGCCTACAAAGAACAGAAAACGCAACTGCTGGCCAAACTAAAAAATATACACTGCATCAAAAAATGTCCACTGAGTAAACCGTAATAACAACTTCTGTGGCCTACTAATACTCCCAGTAAAAATCAGAAGCCTAAATTGACAGTTTCAAATTTGACAGCTAAGATCTCTTTTGCTATCATGGAGATAAAAAGCCCAAGAGTCAATTTGGCATGGAAGTATTCATTCAAAACCAAATCTTTTCTTATCCTTGAGGAACAGCAGTTCCTACATTCCAAAATAAAAAACACAAACAAAAAAATCAAAATAATACTTTGTAGACTGGCTAGCTCAATCAACACCTGATTCAATTTCTGCCTCTGCTTTATTAAATAGCATGAACCTAGACTTCTGGAGATTCTAAATCTGCAGGGTGTAGTGCTGTTTTTCAAAATCTCACTTTACACTCAAGAAAAGCAAATGCAAAAAGTGGTCCACAGCTATCTACTGTGACTAGCGAGGAAAACAAACTGGTAGTTAACTTTTTGTTTCTACAGACACATATTTTTTCTTCTTGCTTTGATTCCTTATCTGCAAAGTAAAGCAACTTTATATAAGCAGTCAGTTACCCATGAAGTACTCAAATGGTAACACTACAGAAAACTAAAAGTCTTTTGGCTTCTTTAAGCACTCAATTTGAAATATATGCCTGAAAATGTCATTAATAGTGGAGAAAGATTTGCCCTGAAAATTGTTCAGTATGAAATACTGGCTGATTAATCAGAACTATCACCTGGAACAGACATAGTAAAGTGTATTTCAGGCACCTGCATTTGCAGATGTTTCTGTAGATTTTTTTTCTTTGACTGGATGACATATCTTTGTCAACCTATATTTTCTTTTATAAAAAGTGTTGTATTTATGGTCTGTGTTAAAGTAGTTAGCAAAACAAAGCACATAATTTGTTTAATCTTTCTTAACCAGAACAAAAATGTAACATTACAATCTGTCACTGAAAGAAATCCTGTTAAATTTTTCAAACTTGTACGTATTTATACAGTTGCCTTGAAGAGAAATAAAACAAAATGTGTTGCTCTGAGCTGAACTGCAAGGATTGGATTACTTTATGACAAAAGTTCTAACCAGCTAATCCCATTATTTTATACGCTATTATCACTTAAGAGTGATGTTTTCCTCAGGTTCATTAACTAAGAAATTCAAGATTCAAAGTGTAATTTTTTTTTCACTGTGCATTACAATATGGATTAGTAAAACTCCAGTTAACATAAAAAGTTGCCTTTTTAAATTTTGAAATCATCCTGCTATTCAAGTTAAATTCCTATTCAGTAAAAATACTACATGTTTTCCTTTTTCTTATTTGAAATATGGCTAAACCCACACCCTCATTCTAGAACTTCTTAAAAAAAATTTTTTTTGCCAAATTTAAATCCATAAAAACTAAAACTTCATTCATACACTGTTCTACCTTTCAGAAGACAGAAATAAGAATTACCTTACTGACTCCAACTTCAGGAATCTGGAGTGTGTGTCCAACATCTTTTTCTCTGGAAAGTCAAGTTAATATATAAATCACAAAAAAGTAAAAATAGGTCTAATAAGTAGCTTCCAGAAGGTATATTTCAGTTGATCCTTAATACCTTTGAGTTATGAGGGAGGTTTACAGTTGTAAAACACTGTGGTACAATATACACAGTGTAGACAACTTCCTTTACATCCCTTTTTCCATTCTATATGCTAAACGCAGCAGGGAATGAATATGATAAAGCTGTAGTTTTAATCTATAAATCTGAAATTTCTATCTGAACTACATTCACACAAGGCTTGCAAATAATAGTCTGCATCCTTCAGGCTCTCCTGTGCATCTTACCATCAGTCTTCAATGCTGAATTTGAATTCTTGGTAGGTAATTAGGCAGGTAATACAAGCAATGAAAGAGTAATTTGTATAGATATTTCTTTTTGTCAAAAAATCCAACAACAAGAGGACAAGCATGAGAAGTAGGGATAAACAATCCTGACTGGCTTACACAGCTTTCAAAGTGAGATATAGTTACAAATATATATAACAAATTCAATTCACTTTTACCTTCCAATTGTAGCAGGCTTCACAGCTGTGATTATATAAAGTGATCCAGTCTGTAGAACTGGTGATCTTACTA
Source organism: Piaya cayana (assembly GCA_013389865.1). Taxonomy (NCBI): domain Eukaryota; kingdom Metazoa; phylum Chordata; class Aves; order Cuculiformes; family Coccyzidae; genus Piaya; species Piaya cayana. The sequence goes on from WAAB01021353.1 coordinate 33,672, forward strand.
CAATAACTCTGATACAAGGAGGCCAGATCTTTTCTTCATCTATAATCATAAAAAAATCCCATGTTACTACCAGCAAATTACAGTTTTACCCTTACAGTCTGTAGTTTTCAAACAACTTATATACATTCGGCCATTACCTGTCTGAATTCTATGCAACTTTCAGAAAAACACACGTATAAGCACATCTGAGAGAAAACTTTGATAAGACTACTGTTTCAAAGGCTTTCTGACTACACATTAAAATATTGAAAATATTTCTCCAATTCTGGTTATATGCACCGAACAATTTAGTTAGAGCAATACAACTATAAAAACATTCACAGAATTTACTACCATATTGTAAATTTATGGACCATTAGTCCAAATAGGTTAGACTACAGTTTTACTTTGAGAAAAGGTAGCAGCTTTTTTTTCACATCACAAACCTAATGCACACAGAAATTTATATTTCATAATTTCTATGTCAAATGCATTTTTACTAGTTTTCACTAGTTTTCACTATTAGCACTATGCAACAATATAGATAAGAAAAAATAATAGATGGGCCTACAGATGCATGCACTTTTTTATCTCAGTGTCTGTTAAGTCATTAGTCTCATAACTATGAATTCTGTTCCTGGATGTATGTTTGCAGGAAGTCTCCAATGATCTCAGATATGAATAGACATGGTAAGATGGGAAGATGATAGCTCAAAGGGTACTACGAGAGAAACTGTCTCCAATTTTTAGTGCTCCAGCATTACTATAGAGTTATTAGAAACTAGTAAGAGCATTAAGCTTATTTTAAAACCCTGATGGTAGAAAGCACGTTTTGAATGACACTAATCATTCAGAATCTGAGTAGTTCAATAAGTAATGAAAACAGAAGAAACAAACTGACTGTTTAACTGTGAGCAGGGCACAGGCTGCAGTACAGAATTCCACCTGTTGTATTTAATTCTGTAATTTGGAATATCCTATGCACATACATACATAGTTCCAGTCAGTTGCATTTTTTGCAGGAGACCATAAAATTATTGAGAAGGTAAGGATCTAGGGGAACACTTTCTGTACTGCAAAACAGCATAGATGTTTCCGGTCTAAACCCATTTCTTACATATTGCCATTGTAATACACACAAAGTAGGATTTCACATAGTACTGAGTATTCCACATTCACCCTTTTCTCCACAGTGGATTCATCTTACATTGAACTACACAATTTTTTATTAACAGTATCAGAAATACAACACATTAATTGAAGAGAGTTAATATTACCATCAAGAATTCTAGCAAAAGACATTTTCTCCTGTCATTATCCTAACTAAACAAACCTTACTCTAACACTGAGTTTTCTACACAATCACAGGAAGTTATACCCCTAAACAACTTTTACAAAAATACCACTAACTTTTGGCTACTGTGGAAGTAAAAAGAAGGAAACAAATACTGATAATATATGGCACTTTTAAATTCAAAGTCTCTCAAGTAAACTGCTTTTAAAAAAAAATTTAATTACGCAAACCGTTTTCTGGTAGTTTATTCCTAGTGGGTTTCTGGAAAAAATACAGTAATATCATACATAAAAGCCACAAGGATTCACCTTCATCTTCCCAATCTTCTGAATCAGCAGTTTCCTCACTTGTTAGTTCATCCTCACTACTGTAGATTTCACACTCAGAGTCTGTGATTTCACCTTCTTCTGGCTCACTCTCTGTGTCTGCTGTTCTACTGTCATCTGTAAATGCTGCAGTATCTGGTGTACTTTTGCGTGAATTTGAATTTATACTGTCTGTAGAAAATGAGTCTTTGGCTGTTAAATTGTTTTGTGTTATTTTGTCCATTTTAGCCTTTTTTCTTACATTTGAAGGCTCTTCTTCTTCAGTAGAACTTACTTGCTCAGTAGTGGAAAAGCAATTCAGACTGTTAGACGACTTCTGCTCTTCCATGTCCAAATCCTGGAGGGGAGTTATAGAATGTTACTTTCTTTACAGACCGAGTTACTCTAAAGTCTGCTTTCAGACTGCAAGTAAATTCTTCACGAGGAAGAATTATTTCTACAACTATTAAGAAATGGTCGGATTTTTAGGAAGCTTAAAGCATGCAATCAGTGGAACATTTCAGCAGAAATATTTTGACATTCTATGACACACGACCAAAACCATCTTCTATTTAGCAAAGTGTGACTGCACTCCTCTTCTAAACTTCATATACTCCTTTCTCTTTTCTCAAAAACACCTTAAGATTCTTGTCCTCACTTTCAAACTTCTATAGTATCTTGAATATTTTCCAGTTTTGCTTTCATGAGACACTTCTGTCCTTTTCTTAAGCAATTCTTGTAACTTGTTTAAAAGTTCTTTAACTAATCTTCATCATCTTCCTCCTTGTTTTGTCTTCAAAATTTTTCCACAATGAACCAGAATTTCTGGAAAGCCTACCAATGCTCACCTAACGACTTGCTCTTCCTCTTTTCAAAACTGCAACTTAAACAAAGCCCTTCATTAAGATACTGTAGAGAACTTAAGTATAATTTATGCTATGTGGAACAGTTCCACTGAGAATCCATTTTCTACTGCAACAACTTTTTCTACCAGTCAGATTAGATCACTGCAGGTTCTTCCATTGCCACTTGATTTCATCGCAGAAAGACCATCAACGTTTTTTAAAATGAAAATCTAAAGGTTCAGATTAATTTTGCCAGAAAATTGCCTTAAAAATTAATTCTCAATCTAGTAGTCCATGTTAAAAAAAAAAATCAAGGAAAACCAAACAAAAAAACCCCAGAAACCACACGTGGCTTTAAACGATAGATAATTTATAATCTGAGAATTTCTTTTATTTGCCATCTTAGATTCAGAATGAATGCATTCAACTGCCCTGAAATGAACAAGATAAAAAAATATCCTTAACTTTTTTCAGTAAGTTTCTGTGTAGAGCATTTTACATTTCAAGATACATGAATTAAGCTGAATGTTAATGTTATGGATATTAAAGCATTTTCACTTTTCTAAGAACTCATTAGTGGCATAGCTGTACAACAAACACATGAATTACTTTCATCCCGGCAATCAAGCAGTTAGATAGGACTTCAGAGTGTACTTTTGAAACATTTTCAATAAGACATCACATTCTCAGGATTAATCAGCAAACTTTAAAAAAATCTCATGCTTTAACTGAAGGACTATCAGTGTCTTTAGGGTTTCTGTACAGTGCACTAGCCCTCCTTCCTGAATCCTGCAGCTATAGAAACTAGGAAGGAACAAGATCACTGCCCAACATTGTTTGTATTAAATAAGAGATGCTGTAATCCTGCTAAAAGTAAGACTACACATCTCATACATGTCAGACATCAATTGTATTAGAAAATGAAATATTGCTTTTATAAGTGATATTTTCCAGTGATTTATCTTCACCTAGATTCATGTTTGCTATGGATGCTAGATCAATATCAGGCATACCAAGGTGCTCTGCAATCCTAAATTTATTTCCTCCCGTAATACTGAGCTACCAAAGTTTCACTCATTTAGTAAGAAAACAGAGAAACTAAATAGCTTGCTCAAATCACAACTGAGGCAAAGCTACAAATGACTGTCATGCCCTGATGTCCCAATAAAACGCTCCAGCCACTGAACTCTCTCCACAGTGAACCCAGTGACACTCAGTCCTGACATCAGTTTGCATATTCTAAAATAAAAAATAAAAAAGGAGTTGTTTCAAAGCCTAGCTACTAATGAATGGACTCCGTTCTGTTGGAGTTGGAAGCTGTGGTAGGGCATGAAGACTACGATGTTGCCATTGCAGAGATGTGGTGGGATGACTGGAGTGCACCCATGGTGGGGTATAAACTCTTCAGGAAGGACAGGATGAGCAGAAGAAGAGGTGAGGTAGCCCTCTATGTTGGAGAGGGCTTTGATACCCTTGAGCTGGATTACAGTCAGGGAGGGACTGAGTGCCTGTGGGTAAAAATCAGAGGAGCCCATGGGCAGCCAGATATTGTGATGGGAGTCTGCTATAGACCACCCAGCCAAGAAGACACAGCTGATGAGCTCTTCTACAAATACCTAGGAGTAGTCTCAAGATCGCTACCCTCTAGTCGTCACAGGAGACTCAATTTCCTGAATATCAGCTGGGAGTATAATACAGCAGAAAGCAAGCAGTCCTGGAGCGTGTGGAAGACAACTTCCTCACACAGCTGGTGAGTGAACCCACAAGGGATGGCACCCTCCTGGACCCACTGATCGTGAACAGAGAAGGTCTTGGGGATGTGAAGGTTGGAGGATACCTGGGGCAAAGCGATCATGAGATGATAGGATTCTCAGTGCAGGGTGAGATGAAGGAGGTTAGCAGAACAATCGCACTCAACTTTTGAAAGCAGACTTTGTTCAGAAGGCTGGTTGGAAAAGTCCCATGGGAGGCACTCCTTAAAGACAAGGGAGTCCATGAGGGCTGGTCACTCTTCAAAAAGTAACTCCTAGCAGCTCAGGAGAAAGCCATCCCCATGTTCCGGAAAAGTAGCCAGTGGGGTAAGAAACCAGCATGGTTGAGTAGGAAGGTCCTGAGAGACATCAATAAGAAGAGGAAGGTCTATGAGCTTTGGAGGAAGGAGCAGGCGTCCTGGGTGGACTAAAGGGAGGAAGCAGGAATGTGCAGGGATAAAATCAGAAGGGCTAAGGCCCAACTAGAAATCA